>CM051379.1:7688037-7713037 GCA_028015245.1 Cardamine occulta | reverse complement strand
TACGAAGATAGAGAAGGTTGAGCTTCAGCTGAATTTGATTGTTCTCATTGGAAAAGGAAAAATAAGTCTACTCAAATCCACCTCTTGGGAAAAAGTTTTGCTCCACACTGTAAGTAAAAATATATTATCTCTCTCGCTTCTAGTGTTTGTATCTTATAATCTAATTACAATTGCAAAAATCTGATATTTTGTTCATTGATAGGCAAGAATATTGAAATGAATATTGAAATGGGTTGATGAAGGTTTAAATTACTCGTCTTTGGTGATGAAATTGTTTAATCGAGTGATCAGAGAGCTTAGAATCTCAAACAAAAACTGAATCAGACTGATAATTTAGTTGTGGTTGCTGTTAATAACTTCGAATATGTGTCATGGGAGGGGCATGAAAACAGCAAAAACATGATTTGCTTTGAGTCTTCTTCAGATTTAATGAATAGGCTTGGAAGGACTGTGTTAGAAGCGTGAATAAAGATAAAGAAGCAACAGAGGTAGTGAAGACAGTGGGAGATGCTTGGGAATGTCAAAACTCTAATGATATAATGTTTTGTTTACTTATGATCATCAATGCTTATATAGAACCAGTTCTTGTGTTGCAAAACTTGAGCTCTTTTGTGTTTGAACCAATTTAGTCATGTGGATCAGGTTTGTAGTTATAGATGTATTGCTTCGTATGAGAATCCATACTTTGAAGCATTCTCTCTTTGTGTCCTACAGTAATATAATTGTTTAGACTTAGATGCAAAGATCCCTGAGAAGCCTTATGTACCTCCCATGACGAGTATTCGAGGGAAAGAATTATGTCATGAGACAGTGGAAAACTTGTTTTTTGGATGGTTAGGGGAATTGAATGCGAGATTGGTTAAACTTGATTCTTTGTTGTGTAATGTGTTTGATGTTTCTTGAGGGGTTTCTAGCTTCCCAAGTTAAGAAGTTTTAATTTCTTGGCTATTTCATGTATGCAATTGGTTTTGTATGTACAACTGGTATATTTATGTATAACTATGTCTATGAGTTACATATTCGAAACTAATGATTTTTGGTGTAACTGGTAGATTTAGGTATAATCACGTGTGTAAAAACATTATAAAAATAGATATTATTTGGTATAATTGGTTTTATTCGATACAACTGGTTTTATTCGGTACAACTAAGATAGAAAATATAGAATATACTCAAAAAACAGAATTGAAATTATAATAAAAAAGAAAGAAAATAAAATAAAGAAGAAATTGAATATTAATAACAGAAAAAAAATCATCACACGTGTGTTATAGTGGACCTCATTTTCCAATTTGACGGCTGGATATTAATAACAAATAATATGATATAACCATAGTTGTCTCTAAATGTTCAGTTGGACGTTCGTCATCATAGTTGTACAAATGCATTTTTGTGTTTTTTGAAGTTGGACTTTGATGTAAATCATTCTATTGTAGTTGGCCACATTATTTTTTAGTATTAATCATTATTTACGAGGTTTTCATAATAATTTTTTACGAAATCATAGTTTTCATATCTTTTGCATCAGAAGAGGTCACCACTTACATAGTCTTCCTTATAATATAAGAAGTGTTTTATGTGAGAATAATAAGATTTGTTAGAACAATGATAAATTTATTTTGTATTGATTTAATATTGTTTCTTTATAGATGAATATGTTTTTGGAAACTTTTATAGTTGTATTTATTTATTCTTGAATAACTAGTGATTTTCTTATAGTTTTTGAACATGTTCATCGTCATAGTTGTATTTTGACGATTTTTGCATATTTGTAGTTGGACCTTGATATAAATTATCATGTTATAGTTGGCCACATAATTTTTCCCTATTAATTATTATTTAGGAGGTTTTAATTATATAATATGCACGAAATGACAGTTTTCACCTCTTTTGCATCATAAAAGAGTGATAACTTATACTATAATAAGTGTTTTATGTGAAAACAATAATATGTATTCATGCTATTTTGACTATTATCTTATATAGTTAAAATATACGGTTGTGTGGATGTTTTCCATCCCCTTTAGACAACCAAATAAAGTAAAAAAAAATTATGAATTCTTTAAATATGCATTTAATTTTAGTTAGAAAACAATTTCTTTAAATATGATAATTATTTTTAAATTTAGTTTAAATAAAATTACATGAAAGATGAATATTTAATGACAAAAATAAATAATAAATAGAAATTATATAACAAAAATTATTGCCTCGAATAGGGTCATCATAATTTGTATTTAGAAAATAATCAGAAATATCAATTAGAGCCTTACATCATTAGGCTCTGCAATTTTTCTATCTCCAACATCTAAAACTCATTCAGATAATTTCTTTTATATTATTTGCCTCATCAATACTTAATTTTTTGTTGAGAAGTCACATGTTCTTATTCATCTTTAGGACTTGGTAATGATTTGAAAGATTAAAAAAGCTTGGCACTACAAATCGTTGACATATATTAGTTACTGTATCTAACGTTAACAACTTATATATATATATATATATATATCACCATTACGAATTTAAGGGAGTTGATCTTGGCCTCAGAAGCTCTGATTTAGTTGATGACTCATACATAAACTGATATGATACACAAATATTTTTGGGATCGAAAAATGTTACACATTAAAAATTTAATCTTCTTGAAAAAATTTTACATAGCTATCTTAAACATTTCAATATGAAGAATCAATTACTACAACAACTGTAGTTACCACGAAACCAAAGCCAAAATCAAACTGTAATAGCCAATGAAAGAAAAAAAAAAGAAAAAAAAAACAAGCTTGGACTTACAACTTGAGAAAGAGATTGTGTGTCGATTATGTTTAGTATTCAAAATGACTCTAGGTATTGAAAAACGTTGGAGTGATATGGGTCTTAATAGACTTTTGTTGATTAAGGTAATTTTGCTTATTAATACTTATGTTTTAATAGTATATATATAGATTTAAAAATGATAAAACCAATAACATATGATTTTGATAAAAAAAATAATTTAAAATCAATGCTTGAATAACACATGATTTGACTTTGAAATTCAAATTCATTAAAATCCATGATTGAATAAATCTGTTATGCTCATGGTTATCTCCATATGTATGCTTTGCTGATAAACCAAACAAAATGGGACACAAAAATTGTATATTTGTAGTAACCGCGTAAAAGTATCGATATTGGTTATTCTTTATAGGTGTCTTTAAATATAAAACTAATTAAAAGAAAAAAAATGAGTGTATTTAATCAGTGAATAGTAAAGACATGTATTTTTCTATAGACATTTTAGATACCAAAAATATGAGTGTCTTTAAATTTAATAATAATTAAATTTTAAGACACTTTTCAAAGTATTAGGGATGAGGATTGTCTAAGCGTCTTGGATTTACAGACTGGTTTAAATGGTACAAGCGTAATTAAACGTGACAAGGACAAGATAAGCAAGCACTATCAGTTTCATAAAAGATTAAAGTCTCAAGTGGATACATGAAGATAAGATTTAAAGAAACTCAAAAACATGTTAGAAATTCAGACAAGTTCATAACAGATTTATAAACCACTGATGCAAATATTGAATAAATCTAGATCTAAAAGTATTTGAATATACCTGGATATTTGCAGCAGAACTGATTTAAAACGAAGTCATAAGCACTTCAAACTTCGTGCCTCTACCGATATCTACACGCACACAAACTATATCAAAGTGGGATGCTAGTGCCGCAAAGATCAAATCTCCAAAGCTTTTGTGTTTTAGAAATATTACATATAATGCCATTCAATATAAGATAGAAAGAAAAACATGAAATGGGCAAATTGAGAAAAGACAAAAAAACTGGAAAAAGACGCGGACCCTTTCGTTCGGATCTTGGATAGTACACACGGATCCTATTAAAATTCGATGCAAGTTTTAAAATCTTGGCTCAATTGAAATTTGCTAAAATTTGGTGGATGTTGGCCCAATTCAAATTTGCTGAAAATCTGTGTATCTTGGGCAACAAGAAAAGTTCCTGTTGAGTAAATAAATTAAATAAAAAAATCAGAAACATTTATCTCACAAATCTCGGAACTATATTTAGAAATTCGCAAAAACGGATTTATATCACAAACAGAAAACAAATCTTATAAAAAATAGAAATCTCTATTTAACGTATAATCTTATAGAAATTCTAATTAATGAGAATATACCACAAATTCCCTAGCCGACTCTAAGTTATTTATAAATATAACACTACCTAAACATATTCACAATCATCAAAACTAACGATTTCTCAACCTTTTAAAACATTTTCATTCTGAGCAATACCAACAAATCACGAGTCTTTCTGGCATAATGCCACAGAAACAACTTGGACTATTCAAACCAAGATTGTCCATTCATGGAGAAACATACCTGTCTACGATGGAGAAAGTTATGACATGATTTGGCGGACGCAAATGTAAGTATTTTTACAAAAGTGTTTGTTCAACAAACGATTACTAAGAATTTTCTATTTAAATAACCTGATATATATTACTTTCTTCAGGGTACTCTGATTCATGCTTCCATCAAAAAAGAGCAAATGATGGAGTTTTTGAAATTTATCAAAACTGGCGAGTGGAAATTAATCGAAAATTTCACTCTTTCCAAATCCGTTGGAAAGTATCGAGCAACAACTCATTCTTATAAGATGTGCTTCATGAACAATACTATTGTTAGAAATTGTCCATCAGTTTCTAACGATTGGTATTTTGATTTTGCTAATTTTCAAGATATTATCAATGATCAAGGATTGAATGAAAACATCTACATTGGTAAAAACTTAATTTTTAATATCTTTGCTATACTTATCGTTGGCTTAGTTTTTTGATGGTATATTTATTCACAAAATCTAATTTGTTTTTGTAGATGTACTCGGTCAGATTGTGAATTTTGGTGAAATCAAAATTCATGAAATCAAAAACAAGCCTACGAAGAAACTAGAGATTGAACTTCGAGACACAAGGTATAAATTTAATCTCATCAATTAAATGTAAAATCTTCATTGTTAATCTTTCAGAAAGATAATAAACATGTTAATCTAATACATCTGCTGTAAAAAACAATTGTGATTACTAGCTCTAAAACAGAAGGAAATTACTTACTCTTGCTGCAACGTTGAACACAAATTCAAACCCTATTACACCAATGGTTTCAACACCTCAACATGAACGACGATGATCTGAATTTCTCTTTCAGAAGAAGCATTGGATCTGCATGTTGAAGATGACTTATCTCCTCCCCGATCAAGCTTTCTTCTTTGTATCTAAAGGCTAACTGGGCTTTAAGGCTTCAAATTACAATATCTTTGGTTCTAAATTATGTATTTAATGGGCTTCGACTTGAACTTGGCCTCTTTGTAATATTTTCCTTCTCCAGCAATTCAAAATCATATGACTTATATCCCATTCGGGTATTATATATACAAATATAGATTGTATTCTAAAAAACAAGACCTTATATCTTAACCTCAATTTATACCGAAAAAACCCCTCAATTTACTAGAAACAAATCAGATTGTTTATTCATGAACTAAATTCAATAACAATTTCATGAGCTTGAATTTATACATTGAAATCATAGCCACAACTCAACAAGTATTATAGAAACTCCAATCTTTCTTTTTAATAAACCATAAAAGTGTTTTAATACTTGAATTTCGATGGAAACAACTATTAAACATATATTAAAACCAAGGTTTTGAATAAAATATATATTAAACATATAGTGAAACAAAAATATACGAAATATTTAAAATTTTACAAAATTTTCAGTAGTGAAACTTAATATTTTTTCGTATTGAATTTTTTTAGAGTTTTTAATAACATTATTTAAAAATTCGTTCAAAAATTTAATTTTCAAATTCTTACTAATTTAGAATATCATAAATATGGGTGTACAGATCCACCTTGAGACATGTATTTTAAAATTTTTGCGTATTTTCTAAAAATATTTATAGAAATATGAGACGGGTAAAGATCCATTGAGACGGGTTCTTTTGAAAATTTGGATATTGTTTAAAATATTTAAAGAATTATAAAAATTTAGGATATTTCTATTAAATTTTCAAACGAGAATATGGACATCTTATATAAAACCTTACTTAATCTCTTATAATAATTTTCAAATGGAAGTACAGACATCCTATCTAAAACCTTACTTAATCTCTTATACTAAAAATTACTAAATAGGTAATTATTTAAAAATAAATAATTATGGGATAAAAATTTTTGATGGCGGAACAAGACGGTTTTTTGTTTTAAAATATATATGTCTAGGTTATATACTTATATACTGAAATAACATAAACTAAAAACTGAATTCTTCGATTTAACACCCCTAATCATACTGTTAAAAATATCTTGATTAATTTATAAAATATACATGTAATATCATTTAACATTTATAATTATATTATATCTTAAATATAAATATCAAATAAATTTGTTTGCAAATATAACCCCGCACGTACATGTGGGTCCAAATCTAGACGGGTATCCATATCAAAATGGGTAAGGATCAATTTCAAGATGGATATTTTGAAATTTCAGGTAATTGTTTAAAATATTTAAGAGAATTATAAAACATTTGAATAAATTCTATTAATTTTATAAAAATTTATTACTCAAACGGGAATACGGACATCATATTCTAAACCTTACTCAATCTCTTATAATAAAATTGTTAAATGGGTAATTATTTAAAAATAAACAGTTATGAGACACCAAAATTCTGATGAATACGGGATGAGACAGTTTTCCAATCCAAAATATATATATGCCTAGGTTATATAAATACTGAAATAATTTAAACTAAAACTGAACCCAAATTCATAGGCATATAAAATCAAATATCGGAATGAAAAATAGGATGTACGAGACGGGTATGGTAACTTGGAAAAGAAAATAATTACCCAAACTATTTTCAATTAAATACATAATGGAAATTTGACTTAACGGAACGAGATGGAGAAATTAGGATAGGTAAATTCAATTTTTAAACTCTCACTAATTTGGGTAAAAGTCGTCTCCGGAACATATATTTTGGAAAATTCACATATTTTTGACAAAGTTTAGAAATTTTTTGAGAAATATGAAAACATTTACTATAATTTTCATCACAAACGGGAAATGCAAGTATTGAATATGGTTTCCTTATTTAATTCCTTACCCCAAATAAAGATTTCAAACGAATAATTTATCAAAAAGAAACGTTTATGGGACAGAAAATTCACAACGGACATGGGATTGGGCGAGTTTTCTAACATGCTTATTTTTCAATACATGGTATACATAATCACACATAATTATTTCTAAACTTTAACCAAATTTGATTTATGTCATCTAAATTTTACAAAAAAGCATAACTAAAATTAAAATACAATAAATCTCAAATAAATTTTTCTTATAAATATAACCCCGGACGCACGTGCGGGTCCGAATCTATTTTATGAATATAATCCCGTACGTGAGTGGATACTAGTATTACCCGCTACTCGTTAATACATTAATGCTTTTGGTATTTTGGTATTTTCAGATATTTTAGCAAATTTCAGATATTTTGGTATTAATATTTTTACGGGTATGCATATTTTTGGGTATTTTTGGTATTTTCAGGTATTCCAGGTAAAATTTGTGGTTATTTTTGGATATTTTCGGATATGTTTTGGGTAAAATTTACCGATTTCGGGTATAACATGTTTACCGAACCGGTTTACACTCAAAATGTTTTGGGTTTATACGGGTAATATTTTCATGGACCTGACCCAAACCCGATCTGAAATTCTATGGATATTCATACTGGTACAAAACTTCTCTACCTGTAATATCTGAATCTGATCAATTTCTATCCGAATACTCGAATGTGCATGCCTACTAAACGGTATGAGTTTGAGTGTCAAATTACTTAAAAGTGGACAGATCCAACACGTTATGAATTTATATTAAATAAATAAATTCATTTTATAAATATAACCCCGCACGTAGTGCGGGTCTGAATTTAGTTTTTTCTATTTTCTTTTACAATTTGTTTTAAATCAAAATCGATATAAAAGTCTAAAAACCCATATCAAATACTTAAAATTATAAAATCATACCAACCATGTCAAATCTCATTATCTTCATCAGCCGTACGAACTAGAGTTTCTAAAGATTTCAGCTGATACAACCAAAATCGAAGCCTGGAGACTTCTCTCAAATCATCTTCTCATTTCTTCAACCGTCGTCACTCGTCGATCGGTTTCCTCACCGATTAATTTCCTCCAAAAATCTCATCCTTCCTTAGATGAATCATTGTTCTGAGTTTCCATGTGCGAAACATTGTTCCTTCAGTCTTGGAGACGGAAAAGAGTACGAAGATATAGAAGGTTGAGCTTCAGCTGAATTTAATTATTCTCATCGGAAAAGGAAAAGTAAGTCTACTCAAATCCAGCTCTTGGGAAAAAGTTTTCCTCCACATTGTAAGTAAAAATATATTATCTCTCTCGCTTCTAGTTTTTGTATCTTATAATCTAATTACAATTGCAAAAATCTGATATTTTGTTCATTGATAGGCAAGAATATTGAAATGAATATTGAAATGGGTTGATGAAGGTTTAAATTACTCGTCTTTGGTTATGAAATTGTTTAATCGAGTGATCAGAGAGCTTAGAATCTCAAACAAAAACTGAATCAGACTGATAATTTAGTTGTGGTTGCTGTTAATAACTTCGAATATGTGTCATGGGAGGCATGAAAACAGCAAAAACATGATTTGCTTTGAGTTTTCTTCAGATTAAATGAATAGGCTTGGAGGGACTGGTGTTAGAAGCGTGAATAAAGATAAAGAAGCAACAGAGGTAGTGAAGACGGTGGGAGATGCTTGGGAATGTCAAAACTTTAATGATATAATGTTTTGTTTACTTATGATCATCAATGCTTATATAGAACCAGTTTCTGTGTTGCAAAACTTGAGCTCTTCAGTGTTTGAACCAATTTAGTCATGTGGATCAGGTTTGTAGTTATAGATGTATTGCTTCGTATGAGAATCCATACTTTGAAGCATTCTCTCTTTGTACTATAGTAACATAATTGTTTAGACTTAGATGCAAAGATCCCTGAGAAGCCTTATGTACCTCCCATGACGAGTTTTCGAGAGAAAGAGTTATGTCATGAGATAGCAGAAGACTTGTTTGTTGGATGGTTACGGGAATTGAATGTGAGATTGGTTAAACTCGATTCTTTGTTGTGTGATGTGTTTGATGTTTCTTGAGGGATTTCTAGCTTCTCGAGTTAAGAAGTTTTAATTTCTTGGTTTTTTCATATATGCAATTGGTTTTGTATGTACAACTAGTATATTTAGGTATAACTACATCTATGAGTTACATATTCGAAACTAATGATTTTTGGTGTAACTGGTATATTTAGGTATAATTACGTGTGTAAAAAGATTATAAAAATAGATATTATGTGGTATAATTGGGTTTATTTGATACAACTAGCTTTATTCGGTACAACTAAGATATAAAATATGGAATAGACTCAAAAAAACAGAATTGAAATTATAATAAAGAAGAAAGAAAATAAATAAAGAAGAAAATGAATATTAATAACAGAAAAAAAAAATCATCACATGTGTGTTATAGTGGACCCCATTTTTCAGTTTGACGGCTGGATATTAATAACAAATAGTATGATATAACCATAGTTGTCTCTAAATGTTCAGTTGGACATTCGTCATCATAGTTGTACGAATATATTTTTTGTGTTTTTGAAGTTGGACTTTGATGTAAATCATTCTATTGTAGTTGGCCACATTATTTTCCAGTATTAATCATCATTTACGATGTTTTCCTAATAATATTTTTACGAAATCATAGTTTTCACATCTTTTGCATCAGAAGCGGTCACCATTTACATAGTCTTCTTTATAATATAAGGAGTGCTTTATGTGAGAACAATAAGATTTGTTAGAAAAATGATAAATTTATTTTGTATTGATTTAATATTGTTTCTTTATAGTTGGATATGTTTTTGGAAACTTTTATAGTTGTATTTATTTATTCTTGAATAACAAGTGATTTCTTTATAGTTTTTGAATATGTTCATCCTCATAGTTGTATTTTGACAATTTTTGCATATTTGTAGTTGGACCTTGATATAAATTATCATGTTGTAGTTGGCCACATAATTTTTTGCTATTAATTATCATTTAGGAGGTTTTAATAATCTAATATGCATGAAATCACAGTTTTCACCTTTTTGCATCATAATGAGTGTTTTATGTGAAAACAATAATATGTATTCATGCTATTTTGGCTTTTAGTTAAAATATACGGTTGTCTGGATGTTTCCCATCCCCTCCAGTCAACCGAATAAAATCAAACAAAATTATGAATTACAAAAATTGTCATAGTAATTATATTTGTACCAGTTGTCCTATTATCTCTCAGTTATACTATTTGTACTATTTGTCATATTATCTCTCAGTTATACCATTTGTACCATTTGTCCTATATCTGTAAATTTTGTGAAATTGTATAGGGTGCCGGAGATAGGATGATGACCGGTGACCCGACAAACTCCGGTGAACTCCAGATTGGAAAGATGACAGAAATGAGAGGAACATATTTTTTTTTCATTTTCTTTATTTTCTGTTTTGTTTTTTTTTTAAATTAAATAAAGTAGTAGATTTCATTATGGGTAATAAAAGAATAACACAATAACAGTGGCACACAGATTACCAAATGGCATGATATAATAATTTTTTCAATTGGTGGCATTTAAGAAAATGACTCTCTTCTACATCAAAGACGCATATGCATTTAATTTTAGTTAGATAACGATTTCTTTAAATATGATAATTATTTCTAAATTTAATTTAAATAAAATTACATAAAAGACAAATATTTAATGACAAAAATAAATAATAAAGAAAAATTATATAACAAAAATTATTGCATCGAACAGGATCGTCATAATTTGTAATTAGAAAATAATCAGAAATATCAATTAGAGTCTTATCATCATTAGGCTCTGCAATTGTTTTTATCTCCAACGTCTAAAACTCATTCAGAAAATTTCTTTTATACCATTGACCTCATCAATACTTAATTTGTTGTTGAGAAGTCACATGTTCTTATTCAGCTTTAGGACTTGGTAATGATTTGAAAGATTAAAAAAGCTTGGAACTACAAATCGTTGACATATATTTTGTAAGTGTATCTAATTTCCTCTGCAACTTATATATATATATATATATATATATATATATATATATCACCATTACGAATTTAAGGGAGTTGATCCTGGCCTCAAAAGCTCTGATTTAGTTGATGACTCATACATAAACTGATATGATACACATACATTTTTGGGATCGAAAAATGTTACACATTAAAAATTTAATCTTCTTGAAGAAATTTTACATAGCTATCTTAAACATTTCAATATGAAGAATCAATTATTACAACAACTGTAGTTACCACGAAACCAAAGCCAAAATCAAACTGTAACAGCCAATGAAAGAAAAAAAAAGAAAAAAAAAACAACCTTTGAATTAAAACTTGAGAAAGAGATTGTGTGTCGATTATGTTTAGTATTCAAAATGACTCTAGGTATTGAAAAAAAAGTTGGAGTGATATGGGTCTTAATAGACTTTTGTTGATTAAGGTAATTTTGCTTATTAATACTTATGTTTTAATAGTATATATATATAGATTTAAAAATGATAAAACTAATAACATATAATTTTGATAAAAATAATTTAAAATCAATGCTTGAATAACACATGATTTGACTTTGAAATTCAAATTCATTAAAATCCATGATTGAATAAATCTGTATTATGCTCATGGTTATCTCTATATGTATGCTTTGCTGATAAACCAAACAAAATGGGACACAAAAATTGTATATTTGTAGTAACCGCGTAATAGCATCTACATTTATTCTTTATGGGTGTCTTTAAATATAAAACTAATTAAAAGAAAAAAATGAGTGTATTTAATGAATGAATAGTAAAGACATGTGTTTTCCTATAGATACTTTAGATACCAAAAAATATGAGTGTCTTTAAATTTAATAATAATTAAATTTTAAGACACTTTTCAAAGTATTAGGGATGAGGATGGTCTAAGTGTCTTAGATTCACATACTGGTTTAAATGGTACAAGCGTAATTAAATGTGACAAGGACAAGACAAGCAAGCAATAGCAGTTTATAACAGATTAAAGTCGTCAAGTCGATACATGAAGATAAGATTTAAAGAAACTCAAAAACATGTTAGAAATTCAGGCCACTTTATAACAGATTTATAAACCACTCATGCAAATATTTAATAAATCTAGATCTAAGAGTATTTGAATATACCTGGATATTTGCAGCGGAACTGATTTAAAAAAAAGTTGTGAGCACTTCAAACTTCGTGCCTCTACCGATATCCACACGCACACAAACTAGATCAAAGCGGGATGCTAGTGCCGCAGAGATCAGATCTCCAAAACTTTTGACGAACTATTTGTCTTTTAGTGTGTTTTGGTTTTTGTGAAAAAGTAGCTCGTGACTAAACGCATTATTACATCATTATATATAGTGGTACGCTTAACATGACTTCATTTAGGTTCGATAATGGGCTAATGCCTAAAATAAACATTTCTCACATGCACTTATATATATATAACATATTATATAACTTATTTCAAGTGATTAATATAATATATGTATATCACATATGTAACATATATATATATATATATATTATTACAACCCAATATTACACTGATCTAGTCTAGTTAGGTGTGTGACTCTGTAGGATTACATAATATAAATAATGAACTCTAAGTCCATAGATTATAAGTGGCTTCTAGCAAAACATTATAACCACCTTATATATTATATGATTGTCAAACCTCGACATTACAACTTTAACTAGAGTAAAGTACAAATGATTTCCGGACATTTCTAACAACCTTTCACTTGTATTGAATCATCTATTCCGGTAATCCCTTTGTCTCTATATCTCGATCTCAGCATAAAGCAAGAAACAGTGTCATCCTTATTCACGCTAGATAACATTTATCAAAGCAGAGATCGACACGAAGAAGAATATGAAGACGGCTTTGAATCGAACTGGATTGGATTTGTTTGGACATTCGTCCTTGTCATGTTTAATTACGATTTTACCCTTTAAACCGGATTTGAATTGTCCGGTTTTCAAAACATTGCATATTTCCTTTTTTCATTTTTGGAAAATGTGCGTGAACTGGTTTACAAGAAGACTAGTGGGAGAGCAGTTTCATTTCTGTTATTGTATGTAGATGACATACTGCTTATTGGAAATGATATTCCTTTACTTCAGTCTATCAAGACTTGGTTAGGAAATTGTTTTTCAATGAAAGACATGGGAGAAGCCGCATATTATCTGGGAATAAAGATCTATAGAGATATACCAAATAGACTAATTGGACTGAATCAAGATGCTTATATAGATAAGGTCTTGCACAGGTTCAGTATGCATGATTCTAAGAAAGGTTTTCTTCCAATGTCTCATGGCATAACTCTTAGCAAGACTCAGTTTCCTTTGACACATGATGAGCAAGAGCGCATGAGTAGAATCCCATATGCTTCTGTTATAGGATCTATCATGTATGCCATGCTTTGTACTCGTCCAGATGTGCCATGTGCTTTAAGCATGACGAGTAGATACCAGTCTGATCTAGGTGAGAGTCACTGGACCGCAGTCAAGAATATCCTCAATTATTTGAGAAAAACTAAGGATAAATTCTTTATGGAGGAAATGAGGAGCTTGTCGTGAGCGGTTACACCGATGCCATCTTTCAGACAGACAAAGATGATTTCCAATCACAATCTGGATTTATCTTTTGTCTTAATGGAGGAGCAGTGAGTTGGAAGAGCTCCAAGCAAAGCACAGTGGCAGACTCTACGACCGAAGTAGAATACATTGGTGCTTCTGAAGCAGCAAAGGAGTTTGGATTAGGAAGTTCATTTCTGAACTTGGTGTGGTTCCTAGCATCTCTGTCCGGTGGATCTTTATTGAGATAACAATGGAGCTATCGCTCAGGTGAAAGAACCGAGATCACACCAGAAATACAAACACATTCTAAGGTGATATCACCTAATTCGTGAAATTGTTGATAGAGGAGATGTGAAGATTAACAGAGTCTCAACGGATACAAATGTTGTTGATCCTTTAACCAATGCTCTTCCACGACCTAAGCATGAAAGTCATACTGCTGCTGTAGGCATTAGATTTCTAAAGATGTGATCTTGATTCTAGTGGGAGTTTTTCTTTTTATGATATGATGTTCGTGTTTACATATATTTGATTTTATTTTCAAATTAATAAAATTGAAATTTGTTTCAGTACTATTTGTTATTCGATAATTAAATAATAGTTCCAAAGTAATTTATATCATTCTTGTAGGTCGTCAAGTACGTGACTTGATCATAAAATCCTATGAGTGAGAGATGACATAAATTACTGAGGTCCCTAGTCAAGGTTATTAAAATGGACGCTAATAACAGTTAGTGACTAGTATGTGAGGTGACTGATGACTAAGTTTCATGGAGTCATTGATATATGGTATCAAAGTCAATCACATAGATATGTGTTGGAGAACACAGTATTGGACTGACCCGCAATGAGAACTCTACAAGATTGTTATATGAGTGTCATGAGAGTTTCTCATCATAACTATAGAGTATAGTCCTTTGACCTGAGTTTTTCATGATTTCTTATACATGGATTGATTAACTTTGACTCTGTCAAACGTCAACCATAAAAGATGATTATACAGACAATGATTGGGTGCTTTATGAATTGTGTAAGGAACAGGAATAAAACAAGATGAGATTTGTCCCTCCTAGATAACAGGAGATAAATATCTATAGGCCTATCGAAGATTTGATACTGAAAAAATGCATGGTTGTGCTCAAACGAGGTGAAAGTCAATCGTTTGTTTTATCAATATAAATCGGAGTTTGATAAATGTGATCTAGCGTGAATAAGGATGACACTGTTTCTTGCCTTATGCTGAGATCGAGATATAGAGACAAAGGGATTGCCGGAATATATGATTCCAATACAAGTGAGAGATTGTTGGAAATGTCCTGAAATCATTTGTACTTTACTCTAGTTAAAGTTATAATGTCGAGGTTTGACAATCGTATAATATATAAGGTGGTTATAATGTTTTGCTAGAAGCAACTTATAATCTATGAACTTAGAGTTCATTAATTATATTATGTGATCCTACAGGGTCACACACATAAGCAGACTAGATCAGTGTAATATTGGGCTGTAATAATATAATATATGTTATATATGTGATACATATATTTTATATTATGCACTTGAAATAAGTTATATAAGTGCACGTGAGAAATATTCATTTTGGGCTTTAGCCCATTATCGAACCTAAATAAAGTCAGATTAAGCGTATCACTATATATAATGATGTAATAATGCGTTTAGTCACGAGCTGCTTTCTCACAAAAACCAAAACACACTAAGAGATAACTACTTCGTCAAAAGCTTTGGAGATTTGATCTTTGCGGCACTAGCACCCCGCTTTGATCTAGTTTGTGTGCGTGTAGATATCGGTAGAGGCACGAAGTTTGAAGTGCTTATGACTTCGTTTTAAATCAGCTCTGCTGCGAATATCCAGGTATATTCAAATACTCTTAGATCTAGATTTATTAAATATTTGCATGAGTGGTTTATAAATCTGTTATAAACTGGTCTGAATTTCCAACATGTTTTTGAGTTTCTTTAAATCTTATCTTCATGTATCCACTTGAGACTTTAATCTTTTATGAAACTGATATTGCTTTCTTGTCTTGTCCTTGTCACGTTTAATTACGCTTGTACCATTTAAACTACTCTGTAAATCCAAGATGCTTAGACCATCCTCATCCCTAATACTTTAAAAAGTGTCTTAAAATTTAATTATTATTAAATTTAAAGACACTCATATTTTTTGGTATCTAAAATGTCTGTAGAAAAACACATGTCTTTACTATTCACTCATTAAATACACTCATTTTGTTTTCTTTTAATTAGTTTTATATTTAAAGACACTTATAAAGAATAACCAATATCGATGCTTTTACGCGGTTACTACAAATATACAATTTTTGTGTCCCATTTTGTTTGGTTTATCAGCAAAGCATACATATGGAGATAACCATGATCATAATACAGATTTATTCAATCATGGATTTTAATGAATTTGAATTTCAAAGTCAAATCATGTGTTATTCAAGCATTGATTTTAAATTATTTTTATCAAAATCATATGATATTGGTTTTATCATTTTTAAATCTATATATATACTATTAAAACATAAGTATTAATAAGCAAAATTACCTTAATCAACAAAAGTCTATTAAGACCCATATCACTCCAACGTTTTTCAATACCTAGAGTCATTTTGAATACTAAATATAATCGACACATAATCTCTTTCTCAAGTTGTAAGTCCAAGCTTTTTTTTTTTCTTTCATTGGCTATTACAGTTTGATTTTGGCTTTGGTTTCGTGGTAACTATAGTTGTTGTAGTAATTGATTCTTCATATTGAAATGTTTAAGATAGCTATGTAAAATTTCTTCAAGAAGATTAAATTTTTAATGTGTAACATTTTTCGATCCCAAAAATGTTTGTGTATCATATCAGTTTATGTATGAGTCATCAACTAAATCAGAGCTTCTGAGGCCAGGATCAACTCCCTTAAATTCGTAATGGTGATATATATATATATATATATAAGTTGTTAACGAAATTAGATACAGTAACTAATATATGTCAACGATTTGTAGTGCCAAGCTTTTTTAATCTTTAAAATCATTACCAAGTCCTAAAGATGAATAAGAACATGTGACTTCTCAACAACAAATTAAGTATTGATGAGGCAAATAATATAAAAGAAATTTTCGGAATGAGTTTTAGTCGTTGGAGATAGAAAAAATGCAGAGCCTAATGATGTAAGGCTCTAATTGATATTTCTGATTATTTTCTAAATACAAATTATGATGACCCTATTCGAGGCAATAATTTTTGTTATATAATTTCTATTTATTATTTATTTTTGTCATTAAATATTCATCTTTTATGTAATTTTATTTAAATTAAATTTAGAAATAATTATCATATTTAAAGAAATTGTTATCTAACTAAAATTAAATGCGTATTTAAAGAATTCATAATTTTTTTTTACTTTATTCGGTTGTCTAAAGGGGATGGGAAACATCCATACAACCGTATATTTTAACTATATAAGATAATAGTCAAAATAGCATGAATACATATTATTGTTTTCACATAAAACACTCATTATAGTATAAGTTATCACTCTTTTATGATGCAAAAGAGGTGAAAACTGTCATTTCGTGCATATTATATAATTAAAACCTCCTAAATAATAATTAATAGGGAAAAATTATGTGGCCAACTATAACATGATAATTTATATCAAGGTCCAACTACAAATATGCAAAAATCGTCAAAATACAACTATGACGATGAACATGTTCAAAAACTATAAGGAAATCACTAGTTATTCAAGAATAAATAAATACAACTATAAAAAGTTTCAAAAACATATTCATCTATAAAGAAACAATATTAAATCAATACAAAATAAATTTATCATTTTTCTAACAAATCTTATTGTTCTCACATAAAACACTTCTTATATTATAAGGAAGACTATGTAAGTGGTGACCTCTTCTTATGCAAAAGATATGAAAACTATGATTTCGTAAAAAATTATTATGAAAACCTCGTAAATAATGATTAATACTAAAAAATAATGTGGCCAACTACAATAGAATGATTTACATCAAAGTCCAACTTCAAAAAACACAAAAATGCATTTGTACAACTATGATGACGAACGTCCAACTGAACATTTAGAGACAACTATGGTTATATCATATTATTTGTTATTAATATCCAGCCGTCAAATTGGAAAATGAGGTCCACTATAACACACGTGTGATGATTTTTTTTCTGTTATTAATATTCATTTTCTTCTTTATTTTATTTTCTTTCTTTTTTTATTATAATTTCAATTCTGTTTTTTGAGTATATTCCATATTTTCTATCTTAGTTGTACCGAATAAAACCAGTTGTATCGAATAAAACCAATTATACCAAATAATATCTATTTTTATAATGTTTTTACACACGTGATTATACCTAAATCTACCAGTTACACCAAAAATCATTAGTTTCGAATATGTAACTCATAGACATAGTTATACATAAATATACCAGTTGTACATACAAAACCAATTGCATACATGAAATAGCCAAGAAATTAAAACTTCTTAACTTGGGAAGCTAGAAACCCCTCAAGAAACATCAAACACATTACACAACAAAGAATCAAGTTTAACCAATCTCACATTCAATTCCCCTAACCATCCAAAAAACAAGTTTTCCGCTGTCTCATGACATAACTCTTTCCCTCGAATACTCGTCATGGGAGGTACATAAGGCTTCTCAGGGATCTTTGCATCTAAGTCTAAACAATTATATTACTGTAGGACACAAAGAGAGAATGCTTCAAAGTATGGATTCTCATACGAAGCAATACATCTATAACTACAAACCTGATCCACATGACTAAATTGGTTCAAACACAAAAGAGCTCAAGTTTTGCAACACAAGAACTGGTTCTATATAAGCATTGATGATCATAAGTAAACAAAACATTATATCATTAGAGTTTTGACATTCCCAAGCATCTCCCACTGTCTTCACTACCTCTGTTGCTTCTTTATCTTTATTCACGCTTCTAACACAGTCCTTCCAAGCCTATTCATTAAATCTGAAGAAGACTCAAAGCAAATCATGTTTTTGCTGTTTTCATGCCCCTCCCATGACACATATTCGAAGTTATTAACAGCAACCACAACTAAATTATCAGTCTGATTCAGTTTTTGTTTGAGATTCTAAGCTCTCTGATCACTCGATTAAACAATTTCATCACCAAAGACGAGTAATTTAAACCTTCATCAACCCATTTCAATATTCATTTCAATATTCTTGCCTATCAATGAACAAAATATCAGATTTTTGCAATTGTAATTAGATTATAAGATACAAACACTAGAAGCGAGAGAGATAATATATTTTTTACTTACAGTGTGGAGCAAAACTTTTTCCCAAGAGGTGGATTTGAGTAGACTTATTTTTCCTTTTCCAATGAGAACAATCAAATTCAGCTGAAGCTCAACCTTCTCTATCTTCGTACTCATTTCCGTCTCCAAGAC
The DNA here is from genome assembly GCA_028015245.1 of Cardamine occulta. Lineage (NCBI taxonomy): Eukaryota > Viridiplantae > Streptophyta > Magnoliopsida > Brassicales > Brassicaceae > Cardamine > Cardamine occulta. Next base: position 7,693,751 of record CM051379.1, on the reverse strand, counting down.
TGAAGGAACAATGCTTCGCACACGGAAACTCAGAACAATGATTCATCTAAGGAAGGATGAGATTTTCGGAGGAAATTAATCGGTGAGGCTCCGATTTTGGTTGTATCAGCTGAAATCTTTAGAAACTCTAGTTCGTACGGCTGATGAAGATAATGAGATTTGACATGGTTGGTATGAGTTTATAATTAAGTATTTGATATGGGTTTTTAGACTTTTATATCGATTTTGATTTAAAACAAATTGTAAAAGAAAATAGAAAAAAATGGAAGTGGCACGAGAGTTCTTCAAATAGTGGCATTTAAGCAATTGATTCTATAGAAAACCGGTTAAAAAGGATACAATCGTAATTAAACGTGCCAACACAAGTTAACAAACAAATCCAATCAATTCGAAACTATCTTCATCTTCTTCTTCGTGTCGATCTCTGCTTCGATTTCTTCTTCAGATCAGATCTCCCGCGACAATATTTGAGATCTGAAATTATCCTTCAATCAGAAGAGAAAGATGTACGGATTCGAGGCGCTTACCTTCAACATCCATGGCGGATACTTGGAAGCGATCGTCAGAGGTCACCGTGCTGGGCTTCTCACCACCGCCGATTACAATAATCTATGCCAGTGTGAAAACCTAGATGACATCAAGATGCATCTCTCTGCTACCAAATACGGCTCTTACCTTCAAAACGGTGCGTCATGATCTCCAAATTTGACTCAGTTGTTGTAAATGGAGTTTTGATCATCTGAATTCGATTTTGTTACGTTGCCTATGGGTTCTGGGTTTTAGGCATTTCAAACGCTTCTAATCCCCAAGTTGATCTGCGAATTTGTGAATTTTCAATGTATATTAAGAATTTGATCTTATGTCTGATGTTAGATGAGAAATTGATTCCTTGAGTCTCTCAAAATCTTGTGTTCTTGAGTATCTGAATTGTTGTTTTCTAATGCTTTGCTTGTAGAGCCATCACCTCTGCATACCACCACAATCGTGGAGAAGTGTACGCTCAAGCTTGTTGATGATTACAAGCATATGCTTTGCCAAGCTACTGAGCCTATGTCTACCTTTTTAGAGTACATCAGGTAAAAGTCTGAGATTTGTTGCTTTCCTCATGTTTCTACCTTTACTGAGATCACAGAGCAAATATTCATTTCACTATATTGAAGGGAAAGTTTATGATCATTCTGAAATGCTAGCTTTGAGATTGTTACCCTTTTTTGTGTTTCAGTTTAGTATACGAGCTTCTGCCCTTTGAGATATTTGGTTTGTTCTTTTGATATTGTAATGCAGATATGGCCATATGATTGACAATGTCGTGCTTATTGTTACGGGTACCCTGCACGAGAGAGATGTCCAAGAGTTGCTCGAGAAATGTCACCCTTTAGGCATGTTTGACAGGTACCCGCGTATTGACCTTTTGCATTCTCTATTATACCTCATCCCTTAGACCCTTTTTTCCTTTTCTAACATTTTTTGTTATTCCCATCCTATCTCTCTTTTCCAGTATTGCTACACTAGCAGTTGCTCAGAACATGCGGGAACTCTATAGGTTGGTGCTTGTGGACACTCCTCTGGCTCCATACTTTTCTGAATGCTTAACTTCAGAGGTACAAAGCCCAAGGACTTATTATTGTATTTTTTTATTTTCAATCCTTCTTGTGCAATTTGTTTCTGGTTTCTGTTATGAATGTAGTTTCACATGCTTATCGTATTATCCTTAGGATCTCGATGACATGAACATAGAGATTATGAGGAATACCCTCTACAAGGCATACCTTGAGGATTTTTACAAGTTCTGTCAGGTGCTAGTTGACTCCTAAACCCCTTTTTTGAATTTTCAGAACCTACATATATGAGCTCACTCATTCTTTATTCTTGTGTATCCGAAATAGAAACTTGGTGGCGCAACAGCAGAGATAATGTCTGATCTATTGGCATTTGAAGCCGACAGAAGAGCGGTGAATATCACCATCAACAGGTAAATAATTACTGCTTTGTGCATGAAACCACAAGATAGTTCTATTGCTTTGTTTATCTAGGCACTGAAACAAACTGTTTTTCTTTGCTATGCAGCATTGGCACTGAGCTCACAAGAGAAGACAGGAAGAAACTCTACTCTAACTTTGGTCTCCTGTAAGAAGCATTCTACAGCCAAATGATAATTCCATTAGATGGTTGCATAAATCTAAAAACTGGTTTTGATTTTTGCATCTGCAGGTACCCATATGGTCATGAGGAGCTTGCTATCTGCGAAGACATAGATCAGGTAAATCCACAAGCTAATATTTTATAAATTTATTTTAAGTTTACAAATAGCTCAATGAATCTCATTATCACTCACTGTTAGGTTCGTGGTGTTATGGAGAAATATCCACCGTATCAAGCTATATTCTCCAAGATGTCTTACGGAGAGAGTCAGATGCTCGACAAGGCATTTTATGAAGAAGAAGTCCGAAGGCTTTGCTTGGCCTTTGAGCAGCAGGTTTGTTTCCCCTATAACTGAGTTTTAGTTGTTTCCTATTTAAATTCCAAAAACTCATTAGAGACCTTAGAGTCATGTGATGTGTTATAGCTATCTCTCAACTCATGTCTAATACTAAAATGGTTGTTTAAACCTGATATTTTTGCAGTTCCATTACGCCGTATTCTTTGCGTATATGAGATTGAGAGAGCAGGAGATCAGGAACTTGATGTGGATATCTGAATGTGTCGCACAAAACCAGAAGTCTAGGATCCACGACAGTGTTGTGTACATGTTCTGAGTCTGATAAGAAGTGAGAAACACATAAAAATGTGTAATATGTCTGAAAAATTGGAGAATAAGAAGAACCCATATGGTTATTATTGGTTTTCTTCATTGCTCCTTTTTTTAACCCGCTGTACAATCCTGCGGTTTTACATTCACTGTTTTTGTCGCTCTGACGTGAGCGAGTGTATTCAATATTTCCCAATAAGACTCTCTCCAATTTGTTTGTTGTTGGCCATATTCATACTTGGTTCTCTATTGTCTACCAGTAAACAAACTCTTGTAATATCAAATTATTTATGATTCATTTTCATTCGCCAGAGTTCTGTCTTTCGAGGGTTACTTTATGTGCTACTTTGGTAGTAGCTTTAAAATAAACTAACAAATCTTTAATGGAAGGAAGAGATCAAAACGGTATGAAGAATTCTAAAATAACATATGGAAGTAAAAATTAAGACAGTAATTAATGTCGGTCAGGAAGGGTAACAAGAGTGCAGCCAGGTGGACAAGGAATGGATCCGAGACTTTGTGGAAAGACAAACTGATGAAAAATATGAGATTCATGGACTCTTGAGTTCTCTGTGTTCTTGCTTCCAATCTTTGTGGAGTTGGAACTTTTTGGTGCGGAGGTTACATGTAACAAGATGTTCCGTGTGTGACGAAGTAAATGATCTCTTCAACAAAGGGATGCATTGCCACTGGATCACTTGAGCCGCTGAGATAAGGGCCAAGCCTAAGGGTCCACAATAATTCCCAAGTTTCCTTTCATGAACCATTTGTATAGTTCTTGAGCCTCCAAACCTTGAGCTTCTGGTTTTGTTGTCTTCCACTTTCAGTTTTCATATACATGAGCGAACCACATGAGATAGTAAGAGTATGTTCAAAGATACTGGTGCGCTGAGGTAAACCGATGACACTGCAACCAAATGAAAGATAGAAATTAATTATAAGCAACGAGTACTTTAGTTTCACGGCCTAGCCAATTGTCCAACATGGGAATAGGTGCGAAGCGGCAAGTCCAACTTCCTGATTTTTACTTCCATATTTCTCAACATATTTTTAGTTTTTTTTTCTATCGTTTTCATAATAAAACTGAGATGACAAAAACAAAAAAGTTGAGTTTCGTTTTTTGATATTTTTGTAACTTATAATTTATAAGATTAAAAATTACTAGTTAGTTGTAACCTTATTTAAATAAAATAAAAAAACAATTCAAAAAAATGTATATACCGGATTTTGTTTTTGTGGAAAGGTAAGAATAAAAAATATTTCAAAAAATACAAACTGATTACACATACATATTTAATTAAGCAAAAATTGAATATTTGGCTTGGGAGCTGAAAATAGGGAAGTGATGGAGCTTCCTTCTACATTGCTTAGATGTTGGATTGATAGATCATGGAAATAATTAGACTCTATTACATGTTTAGGTTGGATTTATATTCTGGGAGAAGATCATGTCATGTTATTAGGTTTTAAGTGTTATCAAATAACACTTTCACCCTTGCATACGAAGTTGGAAGCACTGGTATATGCTATGAAAGTTGTTCTCTCATCAAAGTTATTGTTCAAGTGTTCGTAGCAGATTATATAGAGCTTGAGTAAATGGTAAAATCTTGAGAGGAGTGGCGCGCGTTCTCCAATCAGTTTAATGACCTTGCTTCAAGTTTTTCTACTTGATTTTTCGATTTTTCGTATTCTTCGTTCGACAGATCGATTGCTTTATACGGACCTCTAGAATTTTATTTTAAAAACTTCTTTTATAAACACTTTATCCTTCAAATTATACAACCAATTGTTGATTTAGTTTCTAATTTAATGTTTCAAAAAAATAATATATATATATATATATACAGTAAAACCTCTATAAATTAATACTCGATAAATTAATAAACACTATAAATGAATAAAATTTGCTGGTCCCAAGTCGGACCGGTGTAAAAATGAACAAAATTCGATAAGATAATAAGATAATAATTCTTTTAGAATCTCTATATAAATGTATGGTCTCATTAATAACATAAATTGATAATTATGTAAATTTTCATATATGTATATATATAAAGACAATATAATTTTGTTTTTATGAATTTATGTTAGAACTCATAAATAACTTTCTTATATAAGAAAATATCATGCTATCTTTAAACTATCTTATTGTTATAATGTAAATAATTTTTCATAAAATAAAACAAACTTTTCTATAAATTTTTAAATTATAAATATGTATAATTTTTATTTCAATAGTTGTGTAGGCTGTTTAAATACAACAATTAAGTTTACTAATCATAAATTTAAAATTTATGTTAATTGTTTATATAAGTAAATTTATCTATAATCTTTGTTATTTATCATCAAAATAATTTAATTTTTTTTTAAATTTTAAACTTTTAAATCTAAAACTATTAAAATTTATAATATTCAATACATTGATTTTATTTAGATCAAAAAATTTATTTATTTTTAATTTTTAACAAAAAATCTCTATAAATTAATAAATATTATTTTATATTATAAATTAATAAATATTAATTTATAAATAAATTATTATCACTATTAATTAATAATTTATAAATAAATTATTATCACTATTAATTAATGAAATATCATGGTCCAACATTATTAATTTATAAAGGTTTGACTGTAGTGAAATTTATTAAAAGAAACAAAATTTGGAGTGAAATCCCTAAATTCTCTACCCCCAAGTTGACAAACAGATCGAGTCTTCTCTGTCTTCTCACTTCCTCATCGGAGCTCCATTTTCCGATGATTCACCACCGCTTCAATGGCGGATCCGCCATCATCCTCCTCTTCTTACTCCTCCTCACCACAACTTCCTCCTCTATTCCAATCCCAGGACTAGACACTTTCTTAACAAACCAATACCATCTCGATCCAAAAGCAACAAACGACTCATTCGCATCTCTCTCATCCTCTCTGAAACGATCTCTATCTTCATCTTCCTCATCTCACC
>CM051379.1:7562937-7687937 GCA_028015245.1 Cardamine occulta | reverse complement strand
AATTCTCATTTCTCGCCAAATCCCTCCTCTCTCTCTCAGTCTCAGTCTCACTCAACGTACGTTTCGTCGGTGACTCATTCCCTTCCTCCGCCGCTTCAACTTTCACCGAATTCATCTCCGCTGCCGTAACTAACGACAACTTCAACGTAATCTCACCTTCACCAGATTCATCAACATATCACAAACTCGCTGTCTCTCACTCTCTTCACCTCGACGCTTCACTATCTCCTCAATCTCTCACCACAAAACTCGATTCAACTTTGAAATCCCTAATTTCAACCACAACTTCGTCTCTCCGATCTAATCTCCTCTCAGTTCCGTACAATTCAATCGATGAAATCATCAAACAAGAGTATGAGAAAGAGAAGCATGGAGATGGAGGAGTCTTCATCTACTTGATCTCGTTAGGTTCACAATCGAAACCTTACGCTTATAGCTACTCTCATGGAGATTCATCAGCTGGATTTACGAAATGTTTAGGAAGTATTTGGACTGGGAAAGATCGTTATCTATGGATTGATTTATCAGCTGGACCTGTTGATTATGGTCCTGCTTTATCTGGTGATGGTGTTTTACCAAGAGGTGAGTTTCATCCACTTGCAGCTTTTCATGGACGACCTAAATCTGAGAAAGCTTTACTTGTGGATTTAGCTTCATTGGTTTATAATGCTTATCAGGTTTTGATTGTTCCTTCTTTGAGAATCCCTGTGTTCTTTGAAGATGAATTAGTTGTTCAGTTTATTCATGTTTATGGATCAGAGCATAAGGATTTGAGTGGGTTAGATTTTGAATCTGTGAAGAGAACGTTTATGGAAGAATCTTCTGGGTTGTTGTTAGGTGAACAGAAGTTGAGTTTTAAGAGTTTTAGTGTTGATTATAGAGAATGTCCGATTTGTTCGTTTGCGGTATCTCGTGGGATGAATTCGTATACTTCGAGGTTTTTATTTGATAACTATACTTTGATTGTGAGTGAGTATTTGGATTCTAAGCATATGCATCGGACATTGACGGATTCAGCTGAGGAGTTGAGGAGAGTTGTTGGGAATGTTGAAGAAGAAGGGTTTGCTAGGGTTTTACCTGTTTACGTATTTGATTTAGATATCAATACGCCTTTGTTGCTCGATAGGTTTCATCAGTCTGTTGCTTTTAGAGATATGGTTATTGCTGTTAGGACTAGAGGAACTCAAACCGTGAGTGATTATACTTGTAACGGGCGTCATGTGTTTGTTCATACGAGAGATTTAGAACGACCTCTCGTTGGTTCGATTCTACAGAGTATGTGGGGTGTTTCTTCGACTCATTTGACGTGGAGTCCGAGGCATAACACGACTCTAGTTGATTACACATGGAGCATCGGGCAAACACCGTTTGGACCTTTCTCTGATATCTCGTCTTTATCGTTTGTTCAGAAAGACGCTGCAAAGAGAAACGTTCTTTTGACATCGTTGAACACAACTATCACAAGCGCAATCGATGTGATCGATTCTGCAGTTGCGTATGGAGGAGACGTGAACCTTCTGAAACAGAATCGTCACTCTGAATTCATGCAAAGATGGAGTCTTATGAAGTATAAATTGGATAAAACGGTTTCTGCTCTATCGCATAATGATTTTGAAATGGCTTTGTTCTACTTGAGATCAGCTTCGCACGACTTGTACTCGGTACATTCAGTGGTGTACCTCTCGTCACAAGAAGTGGAAGCGAGTCTCAACTGTTTCAAAGATCCTCCGTTCCCATGGGGCACTGTTTCAGTGTCGGGATTAGGGTTAATGGCTTTAGGTTACATATACTCGAAAAAAGATAGACTCTTCAGGAGCAAAAGAAAACAGTTCTGAAGAAATCAAAGCACGGCAGAGTGATTTATAGCCATCAGATTTTGGATAAAGGAACCTAAATAGTTTGGTGTTTTGAGGGTTAATACAACATGTGTACTATGAAGCTTGTTTCCATTTGGTAATGTTGAACAATAGTGAAAAGTGTCGGATCTTTTTTTTCGTTGTCTATTTATTTTAAAATTAAGACAAAAATATGGTAAACTTGATGGAAACAAAGAGTATTGTAGTCCGTCTTTAAACATGGTTCAGTTCATGAATTGATCGATCCTTGTTCATCAATGATTGCTTCCCCTCAACAAATCCAATTCCATTGCAATTTTTGTTTGAATCTCTATCTACATATCCATAATTATATTAATATTTATTGATCATGTGACTTTTATGAAGTTGAGTATTTGACTATTTTCACAATTTTGTTTTTGCGGTTTTATGAATTTGATGATGTGCAAAGACAAAACCTTAGGGTAGCAAATCAACCTACATAAATTCAAAGTCAGATTGTCGATCATCAAAAGAATAAGGGGGTTTATTTACAAAGAATAAACTTAATCTATTTTTTTGAAATCCCTTGAAAAGCTAAGTAGTTTATACTTAAACCCCTGATTATTTTAAAAATTCCGAATTGCTTATATTAAAAAAAATATAGTGCACCGCCTCAGTCCCTTGAAAAGTATTTCACCATTGTGTAAAAAAAAAAAACACTCTTTCTCTTTCGCTCTCTCGTCGCTTCATCGGAAACCATGACGGACGGCCATTCCTTCAATAACATCTCTCTCAGTGGTCGTGGCGGAACGGTTCGTTCTCTTCTCTTCTCTCCATCTCCATCTCTCTTATTACGCCGCTTCTTTTAAAGTCTTTCACTTCCTCAAAAGCTTTCGCCTTTTCCTCTTCCTTCAAAAACCCTAATTTCATATTCTTGTAACCGTTTTAGTCTCCGTTCGTTTGATACAAAAAGCGATGAATCTGAGATTTTCACGAAAAAAAGATTGTTGCTTTACATTTTCTTCGTCTTCAGTGGATTGAAAAAATGATTTTAAAGCTTTGTACTTTGTTTAGGGTTTTTGGAGAATGTGTTGTGCTAATTTGGGTTTTTTGCAATTTGGTGTTTTTTAGAACCCAGGCCTTCTTAAAATCAACTCCGGAGGCATTCAGTGGAAGAAACAAGGAGGTGGGAAAGCTGTAGAAGTCGACAAATCTGATATTGTAGGTGTTAGTTGGATGAAAGTTCCAAGAACTAATCAATTAGGAGTTAAAACCAAAGATGGTTTATACTATAAGTTCATTGGATTTAGAGATCAGGTTTGTTCGTTTCTCTTTCGATTTATTCAATGTGTCATTGTGTTTGTTCTTATGTTCATACTTTGATGAAATAGGATGTTGCAAGTCTGACTAGCTTTTTCCAAAGTGCTTTTGGTAAAACACCTGAAGAGAAACAATTATCTGTTACTGGTCGTAATTGGGGAGAGGTTGATTTGAATGGTGAGTTCTTTAATCTCCTTATAGTTGAGATTCTAAGTTCATTTGTGGTTCCAAAGTGAGGATTTTGTTGCTTTGTGTAGGGAATACACTTACCTTTTCGGTTGGTGCTAAGCAAGCTTTTGAAGTATCGTTAGCTGATGTTTCGCAGACTCAGCTTCAAGGGAAGAATGATGTATCATTGCAGTTTCATGTTGATGATACTTCTAGTGCTAATGAGGTATGCTTTTATACTGTAACATCTAGGAGAATATGTATGTAAGGGTACATATATATATATATATATATATACTTGTTGATTTCCTCATTATATTGTACGCATTTACAGAAAGACTCGCTGATGGAGATAAGTTTTCATATTCCTAATTCCAACACTCAGTTTGTTGGCGATGAAGATCATCCGCCTGCTCAAGTAAGTTTTCAATCTTTCTTGATTATACGTATACGTCTCAAGTGTCTTGCTTGATGACAAGTGCATGTCTCAGGTTTTCCGTGACAAAATCATGTCAATGGCTGATGTTGGTGCTGGAGTTGAGGAGGCCGTTGTCACATTCGAGGGTATTGCAATCCTCACACCGAGGTAAAGATTTGTTTATTCATCTTTTCTTGACTAGTAGTGTATTAGTTGATAAACTTTATCATCTCATGACTACATGATTGGTTTTTTCTTTCACAGGGGTCGGTACAGTGTGGAACTTCACCTTTCCTTTTTACGTTTGCAAGGACAAGCTAATGACTTTAAAATCCAATACAGTAGTGTTGTTCGCTTGTTTTTGCTTCCAAAGGTAATTCTTTTTTAAGCATATCTCAGCGCATTTGACTGTTAGCTGTCATCGGATTAGAGGGATTATCGTATTATGATTGCTGATTCTTATACCTGTTAATGGAACACTTGTTATCTGATTTATGCCTGAGCAGTCAAACCAGCCGCATACATTTGTTGTGATTTCTCTAGACCCACCAATCCGGAAAGGTCAGACAATGTACCCACATATTGTGATGCAGGTAAACATTACTTTTATTTTTCCTTTCATTTCAGTTTGATCTTTTGTACTCTTGAGTTTACATATCTGTTTTTCCCACCTTATCTAGTTTGAGACCGACACCGTCGTCGAAAGTGAGTTGTCCATTAGTGATGATCTTATGAATACAAAGTTCAAGGACAAGTTGGAGAGATCGTATAAGGTCTGTGCTTATTTTTATCATTCCTTAATTAAAATAAGATTTCTACACACCGCTTTCTAAGGATATGGCTATGAATTTTCAGGGTCTCATTCATGAAGTCTTCACCACAGTGTTGCGTTGGCTGTCTGGTGCAAAGATCACTAAACCAGGGAAGTTCCGCAGTGCCCAAGATGGGTTTGCAGTGAAATCGTCTCTAAAAGCAGAAGATGGTGTTCTTTATCCACTTGAGAAGGGCTTTTTCTTTTTACCTAAACCTCCAACGCTTATACTTCATGATGAGGTATTTTGTGGCTATAGAGGATTGGAATTGTTAGGCTTTGAGATCGAGTTGGTTTGTTCAACCTATTTGTTTTTCATTTTTTAGATTGATTATGTGGAGTTTGAAAGGCATGCTGCTGGTGGTGCTAACATGCATTACTTCGATCTTCTCATAAGACTGAACAATGATCATGAACATCTGTTCCGTAACATTCAGAGGAATGAGTATCACAATCTCTACTCCTTCATAAGGTTAGCACGGGTTTTCAGTTGTTTTACGTTTGAAGTTACTGAGTGTGAGTGGATTTAGTTTGTAGTGGTGAGTAAATATTTTCTTCTCTTTCAGCTCCAAGGGTTTGAAGATCATGAACCTTGGTGCGGGTACTGCAGCTGGTGTCGCTGCTGTTCTTCAGGATAATGATGATGACGATGCGGTTGATCCTCACCTCACGCGTATAAGAAGCGAAGCTGCTGATGAGAGTGATGAGGAGGTAAGTACTTTATTTCTACCCAAATGACTTCATCTTGTGAATGATTATGTTTTTGACAATTGATAACTTTTAATTTATGAAGGACGAAGACTTTGTTATGGGCGAGGATGACGACGGTGGTTCACCAACTGATGATTCTGGTGAGGATGACTCTGATGCTAGTGAAGGCGGCGGAGGGGAGAAAGAGGTAAAAACTGTTTCACGTTCTTCAACGAAACTCTTTCAGCAGCAGAACTATATATGCTTTAACATATCTTGTTTTATTTCTGGCTTGGACTCGTTTTAGAAATCTGTCAAGAAGGAACCAAAGAAAGAGGCTTCGTCGTCTAAAGGATTACCCCCTAAGAAGAAAGTGGTAGCCGCAGAAGAAGGGAGTAGTAAGAGGAAGAAACAAAAGAAGAAGAAAGATCCCAACGCACCAAAAGGAGCAATGTCTAGTTTCATGTTCTTCTCCCAAATGGAAAGAGATGTGAGTCCAGAATAGAGGATCCTCAGTTTTTTACATCGATGAGAGCTTAGTAATGACAAATTTAACATTACTGATTATGTCGTTTTTCGATTTGTGAACTGAACAGAACATAAAAAAGACGCACCCAGGAATAGCATTTGGAGAGGTGGGAAAAGTTCTTGGAGATAAATGGCGTCAATTGTCTGGTAAAAACTATGTCAAAAGAGTACATTTCTTGGTTTTTACCTTAGCATGTTGTGAGTGTGTTTTTAATTCCCTAATTGTGTTTGTGTAAACCACCATAGCTGAGGAAAAAGAGCCGTATGAAGCGAAAGCAAAAGTCGACAAAAAGCGTTACAAGGATGAGATTAGTGATTACAAGAACCCTCAGCCAATGAACGTTGACTCAGGAAATGAGTCTGACAGTAACTAAACTTTGATTCTCTAGTTACTGAAATTTTACGCCTCATCTTTAGCCCATGTGTTTCAAATGTAGTGATTACTTAATTACGAGTCTTGTATCTTTAGCTACCTGGATTTAACCAGAGTTTTACTCTGACGACGGAGATCGTCTTGACTCACTTAAGTTCCTTAAACGCTTAGTCTCTTTTGTTAAAACTTCCGTTTAAGTCTAGAACTCGCTAGAATATAATCTAGCTACTAATTCATTCACGAACCATTATTTGGTACTTAATACAGTTGCGAGCATTGTACACTTATACATACTTCGGAGTTCGGACCTTCCTAAATGTGCCGACTTTGCAACTCATTAATTCGTACATGCCATTTCTTTTAGTATAAGAAAGATGATATGAAGAAGATAACTATTACTTGTGTCATCAAAGATATATATGATTGGTGGATATTACAACTCGCAGACATCGAATGTTCACTCATGGTAAAATCTGTTAAATTTATGTATACTCTTGACTTGTCTACTCATTCATCTCCTATTGACTAATCTCCTTATCTCTTTATCTTTTCATAACTTTGAATTGTATTTATAACTCTTTGTACATCTTATGTTCTTGTTGTTCAAAGTGACTTAAAAATATTAGTATTGTCTTAAAACTCAAATAAGAATAAGTAATGGATTTCACGCGCCGAATGCAGTTAGGAGGGAAGGGTGCGGAGCGCAGCCCCGCTTTACGATACAACATGTTTTAGAAATTTTTCTTTTTCTATTAGGGTTTGTATCAGGTTTTGTATCAGGTTTTGAAGCTTATATATAGGAGTCTAAGGGGCTGTAATTGAATCATCAGATTAATAATAAGAACCCTAGACTAAAAGGTATTCATTTCAAAAAATTCTTGTTCTTAATTCTCTTTTGCTTTCTTAAGGTTTTGATTATATCTTGCGATAATCACAACAGTTCTCAATTAATCTAATAAGAGATTCAAACATCTTAAAATTCTTAATGAATAGTTTAGCTCATAACAAAATCCACAATGCTATGGAGAAGCAACTAAATATATCGTTTTTCATCTAATAAATTTCACATATACAACAAGGTTCTTAATGATGAAATATTATGAACAAGAAACATCTAAAATCTTATGAACAATGGGACGAACTTTATACATAGCTTGCAACGGTGTAGCTATGCGCATTGTGGTTCCTTTTTCGCTTTCTCTCATGTCTACATATTCTTCTCCAACTCTCTTCCACTCAAAACATTGAACCAACGACCCAAGAACCAAGGTCACAAGCCGCTGAGCTAGCCCTGATCCAGGACAAGATCGTCGTCCGATTCCAAAAGGCATCAACTTTTTATCCTCTCCTTTTTTCTCAAACCTCTCTGGCTTAAACTTTTCAGACTCTTCCCACATTTTTGAATCTCTATGAATGGCCCATGCGTTCACCAATAACATAGTGCCTCGTGGGACATCATAACCTGCCACAATACAATCTTCGGATGCTAAGTGAGGGAGTAGCATTGGAACAACCGGATAAAGTCTTAATGTCTCTGACACAATGTTTTGAAGATAAGGAAGTTTCACAATGTCTTCTTCCTCTATTAACCGATTTAAACCGACTTGCTTGTCGATTTCGGTTTTTGCCTTTTGTAATACTTCTGGATGGTTCAATAAATTCGCCATCGCCCATTCTAACGTTGCAGCTGATGTATCAGTCCCAGCAAGTATCATAACCTATCAAAATTCAAAAAACAGTTAAAATTACAATAAAAGTATAAAACCTTAACTAATGTTTATACTTTTGATATCTTATTGACTTACAAGTATGATTCCTTTGATGATAACGTCCGTATAGTAATCAGGCTGAGTTTCTTGGAGAGAAAGCAAGTGATCGATCATTGTGTTACCCTTTTCTTGGTTCACACGTTTCTCATTCACTAGGCTTTGCAAAAACTCGTCAATCCGACCCGCTAATTCTTTCACTTGTTTCTCATAATTAGTTATCCAACGAAGGATTGGGAAATAATCTGTTGCATTCCCTGCGCCGCCGCTAACCATCACCTTGGCGATCAACTGTCTTACATGCTTTGCCTCATTGTTGTCCTCTGTTCCATCACCGTAGAATCGTTTTTCGGCCACCATTCTTAGGATGTTGTTCATAGTCAAGCTCATAAACAGTGGTCTTATCTCTACCTTTGCAAACTCCTGAAATTGCAATTGTTAAACATATTATGTAGATTTTAAAATTTTCATTTTTATTGATATATAAATTTAGAGACCTTAAAATACAAAAAGCTAGTGTACTCTGTTCTTGTCAGTGATGTAGAAAATCGACTATTTGTCTATTTGTGTGTATTTGCTTGCATTAGTTTTTATATTTTTCATAATATATTTTAAGAAAATCTTTGGCTAGTTTTTTAAAACGTGGACCGTAATTAAGTATGTTAAATATATAGTACATAATTATGAAACCATATGGTTAAATTTTTAAGGAAAAAAAAACATATGGTTAATATTCAATTTTTTCGTATTAGTGTATAAATAGAAAGTACTCTATTATTGCGATGGTTGAAGAACAAGTATCATAACCAATCAAAATTCAAAAAACAGTTAAAATTACAATAAAAGTATAAAACCTTAACTAATGTTTATACTTTTGATATCTTATTGACTTACAAGTATGATTCCTTTGATGAATCTATTTTCAAAAAAAAAAAAAAAAAAAAAAAGAACAAATCGACTTTTATTTTTATATTATATTCATGGTTTTGCAATTTAAGCAAACAAAAAAATGATTTTAAAATAAATAACCGCACGTACTTGTTGAGAGTTTTTGGCTAGACAAATCATTAGGCGTCGGATCTCATCTTTACGGATGGATAAGAAGCCATTAAGCCTAAGAGACGAGAAGATCTCAATGGTGCCAATACGGCGGAGATTCCTCCAGCTGTCGCCATACGACGCATTAACCATAGTGGTATAGTTGTACCCGACATGTTTCCCGACGATAAGCTCCGGCCGGTTAGCTAAAACGACGTCGTTCTTGGTGAAACATTCTTCAGCGACTGAGTGAGAAGAAACAACGAAAACAAGACGTGTGCCAAGGCGAAGGGAGAACACTTTGGCATCTTCTAATGATTTGGAAAGAGAGAGAAATCTCCGGTGGAGAGGTAGCTTTAGGAGGTGGAGGTGTCCGATGACTGGAAATGGTCGAGTTGGACTCGGCGGTAGGTTTAGTTTACGCCGCCGTGGTCCGAATAAGAACTTGAGAGAAAGGAAAAGGAAGAAGAAAGATAGAATCAAGTACAACATAGTGTCCATTATTGTGTCTTTTTTTTTTGTTCCTCTTTGTTAAATTAGTTAAAAAGATACGAAGTTAAAGCAGTTTTTATAGTGAGACAATGCATAAAATAAGTGAGATCAGATTCGTTGTATATTACTACATAGGATAAGAAGGAACAGCAATGAAAGAAGACAATATTTTTTGATGACGTCGTCACTGCCTATTACATAGGATAAGATTTTTGGTGGGAGAGGGCAAAAACAATTAGGTCATGTAATACTATTATAGCGTCTGCATGTGACATGTGGTATCTATCATCCGATGTGTTTGACGTCAGTGCATATGTCACTTCCTATTCTATCAAAGAAGATTAAGAAGAAGAAACAGCATAAACGAGATAGATGCCAATGACAATGAGTGTTCGCTTTGATTGATAATTTTTATGACATCAGTTGGTCTATTGGAACAGTTCACAAAATCATTTATATAACTTTATATTCAAAAGACATAAATATAGTCAATGCTAATTATGGTTAATGCTGTGAATGGAGCTTGTGGGACTAAACTGTTTAGGAATAATAAGCATGTTATTTATGTTTTAATAGTTAAATAAAGTTTCCACATGTTTCAAATATATAAAGAAAGTATATGAAACACATGTGGTTTTAAGCTTCTAGATGTGATTATGTTATTTATTTAATTTAATTTAAAATAATTTTTTTTTTCAAAAGAAGAGAACATTTAAGTTAGAGAATTGCAAATATGATAAATTTTCTCTGTCATCGTATACTTAATGAGATATATTTATACAAGTCTTGGTCTAGAAACAACACTATATTTCATAAGCCTTTTGCGATCTCAAAGTGTGAGAGGAGAGACAGATCATTCGTGTTACGAATCCAACAAACCAATAATAAATTAATTGGCTATCATTTAAAAAAAAAAATGTTAATTTTATTTGGTATAAATTTGTCTCATATAAGATTTCAAAAATTTGCATTCACCAAAATTGAAAACTTGTACCATTTGAGCAGTGGAGGAACCAAAATTTTATTTTACCGGGATCAGAAAAATATACTATATAATTCATAATTATATTTTACGTTTACTCATAACTTAAACTTGTTTTTATCATTGTTTTATTTGTTATATGTTCAAATAACTATTTTTTGATGAAACAAACTAGATAATCACTTAAATATTGATCATTGATGTGATTCTGCAGTACAGTTTTCACAATCTTCCGCTCAAAAAAATATTTTTTACAGTTACAATAACATTATGCATAATCAAAACTAATTTCAAAACTTATTAAATAAAAGATGTGAAAGATGCTTCTTACTGGGTCATTAAAAAAGGATAAAACTAATTTTTTATTTTATGTTTTTAGATTAATTGGTCAAATTTATTTTTTATGTGGAATCATAAATCTTTTCTTTAAATAAATATCTTATATGTTTTTAATTAGTTGGGTCCTTCACTACCTACGCCCATGTATATGAGATTGCATTCTCATATTGAACAGGAATTCGAGAGTGGAAATATGACATAACAAAATGAGATGAAATGAGAGTTACGTCCACTCTTAATTTTTTACTTCAAGATTTCGTAAAAAAAGGGTCCACGTATCTGAGACATGGATGACAACATGTCATTAGTTTACTTTGATATGTCATCCACGTACATCATCAACAAAAATGTACAATCATAATATTCATTTGTATGAATAAGTCATGTTTTCTTATAGGTAGTATATGAATTATGACAATTTGGTAATTTAAAGTATAAATTCACATCATATATTAGTTTTTGTATAATTTCACTTGAATAAGATTGTTAGGATATGAATTAACCGACTTGCTCATACACAAATTTGGTAGTTTGAATGTTTGTTTAAGAAGAATAATTAATTTGGAGATTCAAATTGAAAATCTAAAAAATTAAAGGTTTAAGTTTGAAAAATGTAAATAGAAGTTTTCTGTAGCATTTTCTCAAAATAAAATGACACCTACTATATATTTATTTGGGCAATTTTCATAAATATCACAAAATCAAGTTTTTGTGCCACATATAGCACACATTTTCATTTAAGACAAACATAATATTTTTTATTAAAAAATAATTATTTTATATAGCACACATCTCCTAACTTCATATTTTAAGGGTTAGGACTTTGGGTTTAGAAAACCCTAAACCCTAAATCATACATCTTACCCTTTAAAAATTAAACCATAAATTCTAAAATTCTTAACCCAAACAAAAAAAAATTAATTATTATCTTTTATAAAAATGTTATTTTTGTCATAAATGAAAATGAGGGATAAATTTGGCACAAAACTTATTTTGGTATTATTTTAAAGAACTTTTCTATTTAGACATCTATTAAAACGGAAACTAGTTCGGGGTATTCGAATAATCCGTTCGGATTCAAACTAGTTCTTTTGGGTTTCATTATTTCGGCACTAAGGATGTAAGATCCATTCGGATATTTTAACATTTTAGTCGGTTTAATTTCATTCAAACTTGATTCGGGTTCGGATACCGGTCAAACACCACTCATATGTATGTGCTACTGGTTTCATTTTTGTTCTGATAACAAAGATAAGTTTCTAATGAGAGTAGTAATTCAATAAAACATGCGATATTTTATTAATTATTGAGTTACAAATATCGATATTTTTTTTTAAAAATGGTTACAAATAGAGATTAATATCGCATGGCGTTTCCCCCCTTCATATTAAAAATAAAAATAAAAGATGAACTCATGGCTCCTTCATCTGATGTTCAAATGCATAAATTTGCCTTTTGCTCAGTTGAAGTGTTTCTCGCGAGGATGGCTCAAAGGCCTGAATCCGTTTCCTCCCCCAACTTTCGCCTTACCGGCTGCGTCGAACCCCAAGAATCCTCCAAAAAATCCTCCAACATTACCTCCGGCTTTGGCTCCGGCATGTACTCCACCTTTAGCTTTGCCTTGAGCTCCAACCTTGGCTCCGACATGACCTTCAACCTTGGCTCCGACATGAGCTCCAACCTTGGCTCCGATATGAGCTCCAACCTTGGCTCCGACATGAGCTCCAACCTTAACTCCGGCTTTAGCTCCAACTTTGCCTCCGACATGAACTCCTCCTTTAGCTCCAACTTTACCTCCGACAAGAACTCCTCCTTTAGCTCCAACTTTGCCTCCGACATGAACTCTGCCTTTAGCTCCAACTTTGCCGCCCAATCCGATCAATTTACCGCCAAGTCCAAGACCATGGTTAACGCCGGCTCCGATGAAACCACCGGCATCAATTTTCTTCTCAACAGAGAATGTTTTACTGCATTGAGAGATCACGTTCACGTAAACCCCAATAGCAACCTTCAACTTCATCACACATTTTTGAATCGCAGCCCTATCACTCACGCTTATCTGAGCATAAGCATTGAATTTTGCCTTCGCGGAGATCACAGCAATCTTCTGCACAAGCTTAACATAACCTTCAGCCATAGCGGAGTAACTCTTGCTAAGCTTAACCGCTAGTACTCCATCAACACCAACATGTGCTTGTGCCGCAAACAAAGCCTTGGTCATCAAAGCGAATTTTGTATGAACCGAGCCAGACACTTTTTTAGAGGAAGTAAACGCCAAGGAACCGATATAATCATTGTAGCCCTTGCAGATAGCGAACAAAGCCTTGAATTGGATAGTGTCTGGTGCGGTTTGAGCTTTCTTCTCTAGGTATTTAGAGATTTCAATGAAGGGGAAAGTTTGGAGTTTGGATAAAGTAGGTGGACATAAGGTCTTTGGTGTTTTCTTGTGGCTAGGTGGGTGAGCCAAAACGGACCCGATGGCTAGAACTAAGGCTAAAGAGAACAACAGAGAGATCCTTGCCATGGTTTGATGACAAGGTAAAAAAAAAAAAAACTGAAAAATTAAAATAGAAAGGAAAATGAAGGAAGTGCGTCTTTGGAATGAGGAGTTTGAAGAGTATATATACATTTTCCTATTGCTTAATAATAGTTACAAAAAGGTTACAAGAAGAAACAAAACCAACACATAACGAAAGAGATATTTAAGGGCTGTCACATGTATTTTGTTTTTCCCGTTCAAACTATTTTGTTGAATGATAAAGAAAGTAAAAAAAAATATTGTGTGAACAAGTCATTAACCGGTGTATTTAGACCACGGGGGTCTAGCTAGCAAGGTCTATAAAAAGAATATACGTTTTTACTTTTCATTATATAATTTCCAATAATATATATATTTTTTTGGTTCTCAATTCTATAAATGAAAATGTAGTAGTTTTGATAACTAATGATATACTTTGTGTTCTAAAATATGGTATCTATGACCGTATATATGCTGCACGGTGACTGGGTGAGAAGTTGTACTGTATTTTAGTTACACATTTAATTAAGTAAAAATTGTATAGCGATATTTAGAGTGTTTATATGATATATTTAAGGTAAATACGATGGAAGCACCCTTGACGAATTGGTTAAAGATTAAAAGACTTTTACTCTAGATATAAGGTTTACCATATATACCGCGCTTTTTTGAATCTCCAAGTAAAGGGGAACTTGGGCAGAGCGCCGAGAGTTTATGTCTAGTCTTGAAGAAGCGCTGAAAAAGGTAGAAGAGAAGTTGAGGTTTTGCCAAGGATGTTTCAGAGGCGACGGGTTTGCGAGGGAAGCTATGGAGTCTAACATTTTGGACTTGTGGAAGTAGTCTTAGTTTAACAAAGAAACCGAACAAGCATGGACTCTGAAAGTGATGAGGGATGAGATTCTTTCTGACATGTTTCAGCCTCTTAAGAAAAAAAGAAGGTGAAGCAAAACAACATTAGAACTGCAACTTGTTTTGTAGTCAGAAAAACAGAACGATTCTTATTATTTGGTATGTCTACAATGTTACTCAAAAGTCTTTGATCAATTCTCTACAATAAATTCCTGAATCTCTATACCGGTATGGCGAGCGCCGCCCTGTAATCTGATAAAAACTTGATCCCCGGGTTTCAGCGAGGTCACGGGAATAGCGGTTTGTCCAAATGAGTTTACTGCAAGAAGAAAAGAGATTCCTTATAAACCAACCATTTGATGTAAAGTACAATGAAGATGGGATGAGACTCGAGATAAAAGAACACCTTGATTAGGAGTGACTAATGCAACGGTTTCCGCATTCTGCAGTATAATGCTAAAAACCGTTTCTCCTCTTTTCCGCTAAGCTGCAAGAAATGAAGATGTTACAAATCAAATCAAACTCCATTAACAGTTTATTAAAGAATGTGATTTATGAACCTTAGCTTCCACAAGGATAACTGGTCGCTTCTCGATTTTCACTCGTCCAACGACTGCTGTCCGCTGTTTTCCGTTCTGATCAACAACGATTACCTCTCTGCCTGTCCTCAACTCAGAGAGATAACAAGTCTTTCCACCTGGAACCGCAACATAAGAATGAACCGGACCCTATAAATCGGCAAAACGTTTCAAGATTTGTAGTGAATGATATCTATAAGAGGAATTGATTGTAGCTAGTGAAAAGAAGGAAAAAAACGCACGGTGTTAACTCTAAATGGTCTGCTTGCAATGTAACTAGACTCCAAACATTGTGAATGAACCAAGAAGAGTCCTCTTGCAAAAGAACTAACCTTGTAAAAAGAAAAGAATACGGATTCATATTTCAAGAATAGTCAAAAAAACTGTTAATTCATGTTGGATAAAAGAGTATATATATACAGGTAAACATACAAGAAGACCTTCACCAGGTCTCATGAGGCTACAAAGATCAACACAAACTCGGTCTCCCATACGGACCATTTGAACACGAGTTATAGTAGCTTCTGTTAAGTTTAATGTATCACTTTCTTCATTTCTCTTGTCAAAGTATTCCAAATAGTTTTCAACACCAGCAATTATAAGAAACCAAGTTTGTAACCAAAATAAAAGGAGCTACGATTATGGAGATACTAACCTTTAAATCAAGAACAGCTTTAACATCCTCGGATTTAAGAATGATTCCGCCAAGGCCGTGCTCTAAAGCCTATAAAGCCAAGCATATCACGAGAATAAACTTGTATCGGAAGCTAGAGAAACCGTAAAATTCAACATTGGAAACTGAAAGCAACCTCAAGGAATAGTTTTGCCTCCGAGGGACTATTCGAAATCGTGAAAACCGTTTTCTCACTTCCTTGAAGAGCTGCAACTAGATTTTCCGCCAGAATTGACTGCGAAACAAAGCTTCCTAAGTTACTAAACATGTTACCGTGTGTGAGTTCAAGCCAAGAAAGTTTTATATACCTTCCAGTCTAAAAAATCAAGAACAATATTTTCTGTCTCTTCATTTTCAATCGTCAAATTTCCCTAACTCCTCGGGTGTCGAAACCGCAAAAACCGAAGCAACAACATTTCCCTTACCATCAATAACTTTCTTATCTTCAATAAACAATGTATCCATCAAAGCAACAGCTGTAAATCCGTTGAGAAATATAACAAAAATTCAGAACATAGGTTTAAAACCATATATGCATATAACGAAACCTCAATTTTGTAGTTCTGCATTGTGTTACATGACCATTCATCAGATAGTTTTTGATTGGTCGATAAGAATAGAAATGTGTTCCATCCTCGTTCCACTGCAACTGTCATGACTTCTTTACACTTAGTCCATATCCAAACCTTCTTTGATCGGCCACGATTCAAAGGCAGAGTTGAAGCAGAACCAGACATTTTTACAGCAAATCTCTGAGGAAATGTTCTGTTACTAACTCTAATTGATCTATGAGAGCTCCACGATGTTAATACTCTATCAAGTTCTGATCTTTCTGCACAATGAAGAAACTTGAAAGCTTCAGATAACATAAAAATCACAAATTTAACCTAATAACAAAAATTACTAATTTTTTCTCCGTTATATTCAAAACCCAGATAGATTTAAACCATTGATTACCAAATTGAAAGCAAGATTTAGCATCTTGAGCTCTATTAACATGATTTCACAATAATAACTCCAATGTCATTGTAAGAAAAAGACTAACCTTTTCTGAGAGAAAAACAATAGAATTGATTTAAGGATTTGATATATGAAACAGAGGAGACCAAAGACAAAGCCATAATCTATGGTCGGTTCCGATCTTTTGCTTTCTCTTGAGAACTGTAAAGAGTTGTGTTTGGATCAATGGCTTGGACCAATAACCGGTTGGATTGGTTGGTTAACGTAAATTTGAGCTATAATCGCGTGAATTGGGTCCGGTTTGGTTCAATTTTAAAAGCTATTTTTTTTTGTCGTCCAAGAATAAAACCAATACGGAGGTAATACAAAACGAAAAAACAGAACAAACCAACATAATTAAAACAGAGCATTGATAGAAAAAACAGAGTAACAAAACTCATAGGTTATGTCGTTGATCATCCTCAATGGTTGTATTTAACCTAGTAGGTGCACCCCGTGCAACATAGGATCTGATCCTACTTTCATGCGTGATACTATTTGTAATCTTCTAAGCTGCTGTATTTGCCTTTACCGATGAAAGCTTCACTTGACAAAACCTAAGCCTCGAACAAGATTTCGACAGCCGGTCCACTAATGACCGATATTTTGGCCAGTATTTTGGGTGATTTGTAGCTTGAATCGCTGCACCACAATCTGACCAAATCTCTACATCAATAATACAAAGGTCCAAAATGCTATTAACTGCCCATAGAATACATCGGAGCTCCGACATAATCCTATTATGAGCTGGTAAAAACACATCCCTCGCATGAAATCGAACCTCTCCATTCCAGTCTCTGACAAATCAAGCACCACCACACCTTAAAAAGCCATTAACCCATGATGAATTTACATCACATTTTAAATTTCCTGTCGGAGGTCTACACCATCTTTTCCTTTCCGATGAACCTCTTATGCTGCTTGAAACCTCCTCGTGATTATCAGCATTAAGCCAGGTCCATTCCTCTGCTTCTCCAAGAGCTTCTGCTAGCAACACATCCACATTATGCGGGTTAGCTGAATATACCTTCAAGTTCCTTTGCTTCCAAATTCCCCATAATATCCATGGTACCGCTTGTCTAAACTCTACATTCAGAGTACTAGAGTCCATCAAGCCAAACAACTTGTCAAAATAATCTTCTAAGTTCATTTTGAACCCTGTGATATGATATTGACAAATGATTTGTTCCAAACTGCACTCGCTATTGGACATTCAAACAGCACATGAATAATTGACTCTATATCATGTTTGCATATCGAAAACACTAACGGAACTTGCAAACCATGTAAGCATAAAAATTTTCCACTCCCGAAAGAGCTCGCCACATAAACATTTTTATCTTTGGCATTGTTTTTGTTTTCCACAACCGCTCCTTCAGCTTATTAATCCGTTTAGTGTTCTATGTGACCTGTTCCCAAAATCCTAACTTTTGTGCAGCTAACCATCTTCCACTCTTAACTGTAAACTTCCCATCAATAGAATAAGCCCAAATCCATTCATCATTCATACCTTTGTTAGGAGGAAAATACATTATTCTATCTACATCAGCACGTGGAAACAGATTGAGCTTTTCGACATTCCATGAACCTCTAGGAGTGATCAATTCTGCCACCTTTAATCTCAAATTTATTCGCGTTTCTTTATTAACTGGTCTTCTTGGAAAATCATCACATAACCAATTATCCAACCACATCCGAGTAGAAGTACCATCACCAATAGACTTCATAATCCCCCGAGATAGGAGCTCACGACCAAAACAGATACTACGCCATGCATAAGATGGTCTCGTACCCTGGGACGCATCAAACAAATTTTGATGGGCATAATACCGTGCCTTATATAACCTACCCAACAGAGAGTTCGGATCAGAAACTAAACGCCAAGGTTGCTTAGCTAAAAGAGCTTGACTAAATTCACCAATATCTCGAAACCCCAACCCTCCATCACTTTTGATTTACACATCTTGTCCCAAGACACCCAATGAATCTTCTTTTTTTATGCTCAAACGTGTTCCACCAAAAACTCGACATGGCACTGGTAATCTTCTGACATTGAAACTTTGTCAAACGAAAGCAAATCATCGCATATACCGGCAAGGCCATTGCCACATATTTAAGTAAAATCTCCTTACCGCCTAAAGATAAGGTGCGTTCATACCACCCACTCAACCTTGATTTTAGTTTGTCGGTAACAAAGGTTACAGCTCTTTTCTAAATCCACTAAATCACTCCGGTAAGCCTAAATATTTTTCAGCTCCACCTTCCTCTGTAATCCCCATATAAAGACCCATTGTATGTCTCATTATAGGGTCAATCTTCGCTAATATTTCTGAAAATTAATTTCTTGTCCCGAAGCCTCACCATACAACTTTAAACATCGTAATATTTCTGTACCTTCTTTAAAAGTCGCACGACATAGAAACAAAATATCGCCAGCAAAAAAAAAGTTGTTGTATCGATGGACTTCTCTTCGTAATTTTTAAACCAGAAATCCTCCCCTCCGATTCTGCCTGCTTCATAATAAGTACTAACGCCTCATCACATAGAATAAAAATAAACGGCAATAACGGATCACCTTGACGAATTCCCCGTTCTGATTTTATAAAAACCCATGAGCTCTTCCATTCAACAAAATCAGAATATTCTTCGAAATGAGACGACTGGAGACAAATACCCTTTGTGTTTCAGAGAGAATTTCCGCTAAATATATCTTCAATCTCTTGCTTAAAACCTGTGAAATAATCTTGTACGCCACTGAACATAAACTGATGGGTCATAAATCAGTCATTTTAGTTGGATTTGTCTTCTTTGGCAAAAGATATATCTGAGTAAAGTTCCATTCTTGTGGTAACTCTCCCGAAACAAAAAAAAACTTTTGACTTCCTTTACGACCTGATCACCAACAGTAGCCCAATATGATTGAAAAAATTACCCGTCATCCCATCAGCTTCAGGAGTCTTGTTACTCTTAATCCCAAATGCTGCATCACGAATTTCTTCATTTGTTACCTCCTTAATTAGTTCTCTGTTCATAGATGCAGTAAAGATTTCGAAAAGAAGAAGCGTAGCATTAGCTGGGTTAGACGATTTGAAAAGATTTCGGAAATATTCTACTGCTATATCACCCTTTGAACCTTCTGTGAACTGATCTACACCATTATCATTCACTAACACTGGAATTGAGTTTCTCGTTCTTCTCTGCTTGACACTACCAAGAAATTTTTTTGTATTGCTGTCTCCATCTCTCAACCAATTTTCTTTGCTTTTCTGCTTCCAATACACTTCTTCATCACGATAAGCTTGAGCCAACTCCCATTTAACAGTTTTTAAAACCCCCTTATCTGGCTGTAACTTACTATTCTTCTTGTTTAGCTTTTCCTTAAGCCGACTAATTTTTGTTTTTGAATTACAATCAGCTCTACGCTTCCATTTAGAAAGCGACCTTCGACAGCCTGCAATTCTATCCAATAAAGGTTCTGAGCCATCATTTGAATTAATACACCAGCTGTTCTTTATGACCTCTTTAACCTCCGGTCTTTTAATCCACCTTTTGTCAAATATGTGGTGGGGATTGATGTTAAGACAGGTAAGTGCAAGATTGCTAAAGATGTGTCGGATGTTATGCGGAATTATTTGTTGGTGGAAGACCCAGCAGAGAAAAGGGCGAGGGTTGAGCGTGTGAGAAGAAGGTTGGTGTGGGGTCTTGATGATAATCCAGAAGGGCAGAAAGTTTGGTTATGTCTGGAAGCACCAACAAAAGTTACGACTGATATTAACAAAGGGAAAGGGTTTAGAGGCAGAGATTAGGTTAAGAGGCAGATCCCTTTGTCTAATGATGATAAGAGTTTATACAATAGGCCCAAAAGCCCTAAAAACACAAACGGACAAAATAACTCATCAGAGAAAATAAGGAAGGAGAGCTCAATGTGGAGGTCGAGTGCACTACAGTCCAAAAGCATAGGGATGGTGTCTTCAATCCTCAGTTCAACGTCTCCAGCTCGAGTCTTCAGGTCGAGTGTGGTTCTCTCCTTCTCCAAGGCAGCATCAGCTCGAGTCCTCAGATCGAGTCCATGCATTGAGTCAGGTACAAGAATCCCAATATGATCTCTAAAGCTCCAAAAGTACCTGATATAAACTCCAATATGCAAAATGTATGCAAAGCTTATGCAAAAACTCCTAAGTACTCTAAGATGATGAATATGACCGAATATGGTATAAACAAGGGATGAAACTGTACCTAAATGATGATAAACAAATACTAAAAATATGTAAAATACAGAGATATTTCCAATGAACATCCGATGGATCACATTGAGAGGTTTGAAGACTTGGCTTCTAGCATTAAAGCCAATGGAGTATCAGAGGACTATATTTTCTGCAAGCTCTTCCCATACTCACTTGCTGAAGAAGCGGCTTATTGGCTCAAACAGTTAAAACCGAGATCTTTGACGACTTGGAACACAACCAAGACAGCCTTCCTGAACAATTTCTATGATGATGCAAGGTCTGAAGATTTGCGAAACATAATCTCTACATTCACTTAAGGACCTACTGTGACTTTTAAGGTTGCTTGGGTGAGATTCAGGGCATATCAGAGAGATTGTCCACATCATGGTTTCAGCAAGGTTCAGTTATTGGGTATTTTCTTCATAGGTGTTGATTGGAGATATCAGATGGCTTTGGATGCTGCTAGCAATGGGAATTTCAATATCAAGTTTCTCGAGGATGCTAATGTGCTGATTGAAAACTTGGCTTCTATCAATAGTACCAAGAATGCTGATTTCAAAAAGAAAAAACAAGTAGCTAACATGGATAGTAATCAGATTGCTGAGGTAAATGCTAAGTTGGACACGGTACATAGTCTCTTGTGGGTAAGAAATCAATTCAGTTTGCTGCTGAGGTTGAGAATTTTGAACTGGATATCAAAAACAGAGATATGGATACACTACAAAGTCTGAGTACCAAAAGACTTATCCATACAGTGGTTTCACCAGGAACTATGGATCTTCATCTTCCCAGACACCTCCTGCACCAACTGAGTAGAGTGAGATGAAGTCTATGTTAGAGTATATATTGGAGGTCAGCAGAAGATCACAATTGATTTTAATGGGAAGATTGATGCTCTCTACACTGATCTGAATGGGAAGTTCAAAACTTTGAGTACTTATGTTAAGAAGCTTCATGTTCAGGTTGCACAGACTGATGGGTCTGTCAAAAGACAAGAAGGATTTCTTCCTAAAAAACTTGAGAACAATCCAAAACATGCCTGCAATGCTATTTTGATGGGAAGTGGGGAAGAATTCATGGACAATGATGAGGATTTTGAGGTTGTAGAGCTGGTGTCGATCGACACCAACGGTCGGTGTCGCTCGACATCATTGAAAATTCCCTAGGAATTAAACCGAGATGGACAGAAATCGATTAAGCTCAACACCAATGAGTCGACACCAAATGTCAGTGTCGACCAACACCAACAGGGTGTTGCTCGACAATGATGGATATGGTTATGATTGAGCACCCTCTAGTTGATGCAGTTAAGCTTTCACCTCCACTTAATAGGTATGTTAAGAGAATGGTTACTAATGGTGTGAGTGCTGAGGAAGGAGCTTTGCTTACCAGAGACATCAGTGCGATTCTCTTGAATGAGACCCTACAGAAGAAGAAACAAAAGCAGAAGGAAGTTATTGTCTCTAAAAAAGTTAGTGTCATGATTATAGAGAAGATACCTGATCCAAGAAGTTTTATGCTTGATTGCTCCATCTCCACTGGAAGATTTTCCCAGTCTCTTTGTGATCTTGGCTCAAGTATCCACTTGATACCTCACTCTGTTGCTGTTAGACTTGAAATGACTGCTTTTAAGCCAACAAAGATCATTCTTATCTTGGCTAATCGATCCAAGAGGATTCTAGAAGGTGTTTTAGAAGATGTTCCAGTAAAAATTGGAAATTTCTTGATTCCCACAGACTTTGTGGTGTTGAAATATAAAGAAGAACCTAAGGATCCTCTCATTCTAGGAAGATCTTTCTTGGCTACTGTTGGTGCCATGATTGATGTAAGGGGAAGCAGGGTAGGTTTAATTGTGGGTGATCAGGTCATGAACTTTGACATGGACAAGCTGAGAAATACACCCACCATTGATGGTCAAACATTTTTTGTAGAAACCTCCACAGACATTACTGCTTGGTATGTCAAGGAGTTGGATCCTAGTGAGTAAGTAAATAAGTAAGCTTCTGAGCTTGAGGATTGGAGTGGTGATTATCTGTTCCAGACTAGGCTCCAAGACGAGGTTCTACTCACATATAGGTTGATAGAAAATGATGTTTTTGTGATAGAGACAAGGACCACAGAACTGAACTAAAGAAAAAGTGTAGATACCCGAGCTGCGGGTTGGTGTAGATCAACACCACCCTCTTGTGTCTGTCGACACCCTCCGCCAGTTGGTCCGGATTTGTCTGAAACATCTGATTTTCGGGATGATCTCAATGCTGCAAGTCTAAGAACTGTTATGAAACAGAAAGCTCCACATCCCACACTTCATTCACCACGAGAAAAGCAAAGGTGCGCACTTTCTAGAATTAAACCACCTGATATCATCAATAAAACTTTTCAAAGCACAAAGACTGTTTTACAGTTAAGTAAGCCACGTGATTATCATAGAGCACCTCTTTCTTCTGTTGATGATTTTGCAGGAAAAAGAAGTTTTCCACCTAGACTAACGTCCCGCTTGGCTGATGTTCCTCACTCCCTGAGTCGTTCTCATGCACCGAAGGCTTATATTCCAACACGGATGAAGCAACAGATTTCGGAAAGACATTCATTGCCACTCACTCGTCCACCAGATGCCCGTGCTCTGGCCAAGTCAAGGTAATGACTTCAAAAACAAGCGATTGGTGGGAGGTAATCCACTGGTAAGTTTTTCTTTTTCTTTCAATCTTTTGTTTCTTTTATTTTGTTTTTATTTTATTTTTAGTTTTGCCAATTTCGGGCTTGGTAACACTGGGGACAGTGTTGTTTAAGTCTGGGTCAGGTAATTACTAACTACATCTTTTATTTTCTTAAGAGTCAAGTTAATTTTTCGTTTTATTGAGTCAAAATTAGTCCGAAACTATGATAGTACCAAGGAAACCACCACATTTTGCAGAAGTTTAAGTGACCATTGATTCAATCCTGACTTGAATCCAAGGCTAATGGAAAAATCAATGGCTGACCGGTTGGCTTGAGACTTCCATTCTTCCAACAGAAACCCGTATTACCTGAGCTACTTGTTTAATCTCATCAATGTGACCAATGTTCCAAGGGCTTGACTCCTCGTTCATACCAGACATAATACAAATTTTATGAAATATAAATGGAACTCCTCTCCCTTGATCAAATTAATTAATATCTAAAGATAAGATGATTCTCTTTTGTGTTAAGGGGTAGGAAAATTTCCCGTGGCCCAATTATTTTACACATAGATAGAGATGATCACACAAAGGCCAAAGCGAGGTTAGGATTTTTCCGTGATACCATTATTCGCTTACCCCTTTCAATTATAAAAAAGCATATGTAAGAAAATAAAAGAGAATAAGAAAACAATAAGTACGGGGGAGAGAAAGACTAAAAGTGTTGTATAGTTGTCTTGTTTTGGTATTGAATTACAATGAGTCTAGAAGGTTATTGGCATAGAAATCAGAGATGAGATGCAGCAATGAAAGACTTATAGGAGATTATGTTGTGAAGTTGTGGGTATTATCAAGAAAACTGCAAGTGTTAGCAATGAATTACATGGTGGTCTGGATCTTGTCAGGTAAGAATTTTCTAGTGGATTACTAAGGTGAATGTGAGTGTGGTGCTCTGATGACGTTGTGAGTTTCATATTTTCAAACTTCTTCCTTGTGTTTGGTTTTCTGTTTGCTTGAGGGCAAGAAAAGGCTAACTCTGAGAGAGTTGATATATCATGGTTTCTATGGTTTTTAACCATAATATAAGTCTTGTTTTTAGAGTCTTTTTGGTGTTTATCGAGTCTTATTAGGCTCAAGTACAAGTTGGGCTGTGTTGAGGCGTATTTGGAGCATCTTGGAGCATATGGAGCTTTGTAGCTGAGAAGAGCAACTCGGAGTCTATTTTTGTGTTGGTGTCGACCGACACTACTCACTGGTGTCACTCGACACCAGTCGCACACACAATTTCGGATTTGCAAAACTGAAAGGAGTCTAGAAGGCGAGCTCGATGTGGAGGTCGAGTGGCCTATGTCGAGTGCACCACAGTCCAAAAGCATAAGGATGGTCTCTTCAATCCTCAGCTCAACGTCTCCATCTCGAGTCTTCAGGTCGAGTGTGGTTGTCTCCTTCTCCAAGACAGCTTCAGCTCAAGTTCTCAGGTCGAGTTCATGCATCAAGGCAGGTACAAGAATCCCAATATGGTCTCTAAAGCTCCAAAAATACCTGATATCAACTCCAATATGCAAAATGTATGCAATGCTTATGCAAAAATTCCTAAGTAATCTAAGATGATGAATATGGTATGAACAAGGGATGAAACTGTATCTAAATGATGATAAACAAGTACTTAAAATATGTCAAATACAGAGACATCAAAATCCGTTGGAAATCCGTTTGAAAACACTCACCACCGTCGGAATTCTATCAGAAAAATTCCGTCAGAAATCTGTTAGGTTTGTGTAAACAACGGATTCCGACAGATAATATATCCGACGAAACTTTTTCTGATGGATTTCCGACGTAATCCCAATTATTTAAAGAAAATTTGTAAAATCCAAGAAAATTGAAAATGAAGAATAAAATAAAGTTTTAATTGAAAATTGAAAAATTTAAATGAAATATTAAATTATTCTAACAGAATTAAAAAATTCATAAAATTGTTCAAAAGAAATTGAAAGTGAGCAATAACAAAAAACTACGATGGAGGTCTTTGGTATCAAGCTGATATGCTTCAAATTAACCCTAAAACTACTTTCTCAAATTAAGAGATCGTCTGTAGTATTTAGGGATCAAAATTCCCAAAAACTTAAGTTCACCCAATAGATTTCCAGTTATTGAATTAAGGTAAACTAAATAAATTGTAATTAAAATAACAAAGGAATGCAAATAAAACGGTTGTAAATTCAATTGATGAAGATGCTAGACCTAGGGAATTTAGTTAAGGTAAATCAGAATTGTGAATTAGGCAGATTCAATTAAGGACCTAATTAAGTTCCGTTCTTAAACTCAAAACACTAATATCAAATCAATTAACTCTCGTTGCAAAGACTATCTATGCCTAGATTCCTAGATTCCAAATTTCTTTGTAAACCTAAAAAATAAAAACATGCGTTAATCTCGAGTTTGATAAGTTCACAAAACTCCTAAACCAAAATTCTTTGCAAATAGTAGTTTTGCTCATCTAAGATTGTGTCGGAATATCAACAACAATCTCATGTCTATCAATTATCCTAATATCTAAATTCTAGGTGATCAATCTAGAACTAGTATTGGTATCAAATCCAGATGAAAAACTAGTATGATTATCCTAATAAAGCTATACCCAACTCAACAATTCATCTTTAGGGAATTACTCAGACATAATTAATATAACACAAATCATGATCTGAATAAGTTGCATAAAGATATCAAATATAGAATAAAGGGAGTTCAAAATCTTCTCTCTACAAAGTGAGTTCAGATCTGTCTCTCATCCAAAGCTCTCTAAAAGTTTCTTGCTAGAATAAAGCGTAGTCTCTAAAACTAAGAAAAACCCTAGATATAGTACAAAATACGAAAAGGACTTGAATTGTAAATATGTGGAACTTCTGGGGCAACTTTGTAATTCTTCAAACTTGACATAACTCGTGATGACTTTTATTCGTGATCGGTGTTGACCAACACTGATGAGTGGTGTCGATCGACACAAGCTCTGTGGATTGTCTCTGAGTTGATCTTCT
The DNA here is from genome assembly GCA_028015245.1 of Cardamine occulta. Classification (NCBI taxonomy): domain Eukaryota; kingdom Viridiplantae; phylum Streptophyta; class Magnoliopsida; order Brassicales; family Brassicaceae; genus Cardamine; species Cardamine occulta. Next base: position 7,661,657 of record CM051379.1, on the reverse strand, counting down.
CAGCTACAAAACTCCATATGCTCCAAAATGCTTCAACAAAGCCCAGCTCGTACTTGTACCTATAAAGACTCAATATACACAGAAAAAACTCTAAAAAAACACTTATATCATGATTAAAAACCACAAAACCATGATATATCACGTGCCATGAATGCTTGCATTTCTTTCATTTCTTCTCTATTTGTCGCTCTTTCATCCTCCATTGTATCAATCTTCATCTTCAAACTCTCGAGTTCTGTAGTCTTCTGTGCAAGTTTCACCCTAATATCAGAACCTCCAAAATACTGTGTGAAGTAGCAGAAGATGCTGAATCTTGTGAAAGACAAAAAATGGGACCTTTAACCTTCGGAGTAGCCTGAGAAATAAATTAAAAGTAAAGAGTGTGTAAATAAAAAATAAAATTTGATAAAAAGTATATGAAAATTACTAACCTCATACACAAATTTGTTCAACATCTCGAATGGAACTTTTGTGCACATAGGAATTCCATCAACGATCGGTTGAGATTGTCGAAACTCTTCCTCATGCCGCTTCACATTATCGATGATCTTATGAGCAAGCCCATCTTCTACGAGTTTGGCCTTTTTGTTAGGGTGAAAATCCGTGAGTAAACTCAGATTGGATGGTTCGAGACCATCTTTTTTAAACTGTAAAAAATAAAGCTTAGATAAAAAATGACTAAAAAAAATTATTCTGAAATAATAACTTACAAGTTGTTTACAACGTGTTCTCTTGCTGGTCCTTTCCCGTTGTGGAAGCTCTTCCATGCTTTAGAATGCGTACTAGAGTCTGCAATGGTTTTATCTTCCTTCCAATATGATATGAACCTGTTCCATAGCTCCGACTTTGCAATCAATTCCTTTGGAATTTCTTGCGCATTCCACTTATCCTTCCACTTGTTCAGCTTGCGAGAGTACATCGTTGCAGCTTTTTTTAGCAAACTCATGTCTAACTATAGATGTGAGTTGAGGCTCCCAAATGAATTCTTGTTGCAAAATTGAAATAATAAAATACAAATAAATTTAAATTATTTAAAATTGAAATAAAATGAAAAAATAAACCTTACCGCAAATTGTCTAAACCACATTTCTTGCTCATCCAAAGGCATACTTGAGAACGTCGGGTATGGATGGTGTATCATACCGTTAAGCATATGGTTAATGGACTTTGAAATCCCAGTACCGGATTCGTCAAACCTACAAAAAAAGGATATATTAGTTAAGAAATACCATAATAAATTATTAACAAATATTAAAAAAGTAAAATATTTTACCAAGTAGCTCGCCCTTTGCAATCCTGATGAAGTGGCATAAAGAGTTCTCATCCCGATTGTGACACAAAATCTTCGACACTCATTTGTGAAGGGAGAGAAGAAGCTCCAGTGGGTGGTTGTGTTTCTGGAATATGATCGATTGGGTTTGTCTACGACATGTAGGTCATGGCTCACGAGAACCACTTCCCGTCTCGGTAGTCGAACGATGGTACCATCATAGTTTCTGTAAACATTTTTAAAAACACACATATATATATATATATATTATAATAAATGCGTTAATTTGAAAAAATGAATTAAAATTAACACCAAGAATTAATAATTTCCAAAAAAAATTAAAATTAAAAATCCAGAAACAAATAATTAACAATATATCCAAAAATCAAAATTTAACATAGGTATAAAAATATAATTTTTTTAACAAATTCTAAAATAATCCGCTTTTTAATTCTCCATTGAAAAACAAAAACAAAAATTCTAAATCAAAAGCAATAATCAAACTATTCAATTTATAAATCTAACCAACTAAATTCCATAAATCTAACAATCCAAAAAAGAAAATCAAAATCTAACAATTCAACTAACCAATCTAAATCAAACAACAAAATCAATTCAATTCCAAAATCTAACCATTCAACTCTATCAAAATCCTAAAATAACAATTCCAAATCCCTAAACATTCAAACTACCACAAAACACTTTGAATCCAATAAAAAATAAATGAACTTACAAATTTGATGGATTTTGACTCATGATGATGGAGGGTACCCGGAAATTGAGTTTAGTTGGCATATTTGAGAGGATTTAAGGAGTTTTTGGTCAATTTTGCGAATGACGTCGTGAGGAAGAAGAAGATGAATATTATACTGTATTTTCGACAGATATATCCGTAGAAACTCCGTTGGTTACGAAAAAAATTAATAACACGCAGGTTTCTAGAAATCTTGGGAAGGTTCGCGGGTTAAGTTTTGCAAAATTTTAGGTGACACAGGATACAAAAGTGATTTTGCGGGTGAACTTTCACTGGCTGTCGGGAATCCGTCGGAAATTTCTGACGTATTTCCAAGGGCCAGTGAAAGTTTCATGTCACATCATTGGGCAATCAAACGTTAACAGTAGACATATGTTTCCTTATATCCATCGGAAATGTTTAACAGGTTTGGGGTTTTTTCGATTTCTTTCAATTGAGAAATGTTAGTACAGTAGAACCTCTATAAATTAATACTCGATTAATTAATTAACACTATAAATTAATAAAATTTGCTAGTCCCAAGTCGGGCCGGTATAAAAATGAACAAAATTCGATAAGATAATAAGATAATAATTTGTTTAGAATCTCTATATAAATATATGGTCCCAATAATAACATAAATTAATAGTCATGTAAATTTTCATAAATATATATATATATATATATAAAGACAATATAATTTTGTTTTTATGAATTTATGTTAGAACTTATAAATAAATTTTCTTATATAAGAAAATATTATGTTGTATTTTAAACTATCTTATTTTTATAATATAAATAAATTTTCATAAAATAAAACAAACTTTTCTATAAATTTTTAAATTATAAATATGCATAATTTTAATTTCAATAGTTGTATAGACTATTTAAATACAACAATGGAGGTTACTAATCATAATTTAAAATTTATGTTAATTGTTTATATAAGTGAATTGATCTAGAATCTTTGTTATTTATTATCAAAATAATTTAATTTTCTTTTAAATTTAAACTTTCAATCCAAAACTATTAAAATTTATAATATCCAATACATTAATTTTATTTAGATCAAAAAAATTTAATTTATTTATTTTTCATTTTTGACAAAAAATTTCTATAAATTAATAAATATTATTTTATACTATAAATTAAATTTTATTAATTTATAGATAAATTAAAATCACTATAAATTAATAAAGTATCATTGTTCCAACATTATTAATTTATAAAGGTTTTACTATGGTATATAGGATTAGTGATTTTAAAGAGAGATTACAACTAGTCACCTTTTCTTATATGAAATTTACTCAAATTACGAATTTCAGTTTCCGAAGTTAAACATGTATACATAAAGTATATGTTTCATTATTTAAAACTTAAGTGTAAATCTTGGCATTGATTTAAAACATCTTTTAAACGTTCTCAATAAGTTTTAGTTCTCTCATACCTTATAATATAACAGTTATAAATGTGTTTTGATGTATATTGTGTGATTAGTTTTTTTCTTTAAAACTCATGAAACCCCAAATCCATCAGAATTCCCTATGAAACTTCTGACACATTTCCAACGGTATCACCCAGATCCGTTGGAAATTTCCGACGGATTTGGGGTTTCATGTATTTTTCTTAAAACTAATGACACAATATACATCAAAACACATTTATAAAAGTTATATTATAAGGTATAGGGTTTATGATTATAGGGTTCCATATTATCGTATAAATTGTTTGGATATTAATTTAAATAAATGTGGAAGTATAATTAATGTTAATCTTCCACATGATAACTTATTTATATGTTTTATAAATCCATCAAATAAAAATACAACACATATGATCTTGTATAACTACTCAGATTCTAATGATGATCCATCAGAAGGGATTGAGTCTGAATTCTCATAAAATTCCTCAGGTTCTTCCTCTGTGTCTGAATGCACTCTTTCATCACTGAAATGTGTGAAATCAACAAAAGGTCAAATTCAAAAGAATGCTCCACCGGATCCCTTGGAACAATACTGCTGATTGGCAAGGCATTGTGTTCGGGAACTCCATTAATTCGACCTCTTGGGTTAATTGTCGTCACTGTGATCCACGGGTCTGAATGTCGTCTCACGTGAGGATAAGAGATGTAGCAAACCTAAAAGAAATAAGAAATTGGTTAGTACATGTTGATTTAAATAATACATAATATAATTTCATTGAAACAAATGTGGTCCGCTTGCAACGCTAGAATGAATGAGTCATATTTAAGTAGTCTATGTGTTGAATGAACATACCTCACACTAAATTGCTCCACTATAACACACTCCCAAGTATTGGATCATACCAATCGCACAAAAAACCATGCATCTGAAGTCTAACATTCCTGGGTACCTCACCTTCTAATATTTCTTTTAGAATGTCATAGTAAACTAAATCACCATATTGAGTGGAAATAACATAATCTCTGACAAATCCATCAGAAATCCATCGAAAAAGTCGAACGTTAAAATAGCCATTAGACTTTCAAAATTTCTGATGGATTTTCGACGGATTTGTTAGAGACTGTCGAAAATCTGTCGGAAATAAACGGCTCCAACAACGGCTATAAAATGGTAACAATAACGGTCTTAATTTCTGACTGATTTCCGCAGCAAATCCGTCGGAAATTTCTGACAGAATATATACCGTTGGAATTTTTGAACAGAGTTCCAATGGATACCACCTCTCATAAATCCATCCGGATCCATCATTTAACAGTCGGAAATTTCTGATGGCCTCTGTGTCCATTGAAAATTTCATCTGTTTGCAGCCAGGTTTCTTGTAGTGCATGTTAGGAAATAAGCTTTGGTATCACAAAATATTAGCACGTTGAAACCAATCTTTGAGAAAACAAAATAAGTTAGTTTTTAAAATGCTCAAGTCAATGAGCATACAACAAGAATTGACAGAGAAAAAAACTAAAGATGAGGAAGATAGAGAAGGTTAAGTTTAAAATGGGTGAACATGTTGGTTGTGGTTCAATCTTTTGCATCAATGAGGGAATATAGATCATATAACTGGAACTTAAAAACACTTAAAACATTATTGAAAGAGTTTAATGTTGTTGGTGATCTATTTAATTGTGGTCCATGCTTTGATTTTATCACTTTGATGAAGAATGAAAAATGAGAGAGAAAGAGAATGAGTATATTTTGAAACCACATTAGACGTCTATGAATATAGATTAATATCTGATTAATGAACATCTAACTCAGTTTTTTTGAAAAAGTGGAAACATTGATTGTTCTCTAACATAAGTTTTGAATCCTTTTGAGAGTTTCCACACTCTATGTTATGCGATATTCAAGAGCTTACATAGGGATATATATTTAGAGACTGAATTTATGGGTGTTAGATTGGGTTGAATCGTATATAGATTTGGAGACTGAATTTATGGATAGTTGGATTATGTTGAGTTGTGTGCAGCTGTGAGCATCCACTTTGACTAGTTTTATGGTGATTTGGATGAAGATTTGAACGTTAAAATTTTGACAAGGCCGAGTAGCATCTATATATGGCACATCTCCTCTATCGAGGGAATGCATGTCTATTATAACTAATAGTTGAATGTGTTTGTTTAAGTATAATATTCAATATAATTTGCTTGATCCAAAGTTAATAATTTGGATGAAGATTACATATGCATCTAAAGTTTTGAATGTGATTATGAATATAAAAAAATCAAATAACTGAGTTATTATTTTATATTATATATGTTATTGATAAATTTTATTTTATTAAGTACATATAAAACCACTAAAAGTATATTAATAATTTTTATAACTTTATTACTAAATGATAATGGAGCGGTTCACCCTCTAGTTTTACATTAAAAAATAATACGCTACATGAAGTCCCATAAATAGCAGAATCATCCAAAAAATATTTAAAGCGCGCGCGCACACTATATATTATCACATTTTTCATTGTTAGTTTTGCAAAATGTTCTTTTATTTTTCAGTTCTCGAAATCCAAATGATCGTTCAGCAAATAGTGAACCACTAATAAGATCGCTTTGCTATTTTTTATCATAGATGCATCCATTAAGTTCTCTAGGTCATTGATTCCATATATCTAAAATTAGTATTTGTCACAGATTCAGTTCCATTATATAAATGACGGATCAGGAACATACTTTCCATCATTATCTCGTCAATCATGACAAAAGTTTCTGTCTTGTTATTATGTTGCATCACCATTGCAACAAGTTTAAGTCGAAATATAGTTTCAGCACATGATATGGTCGTGAATCCTCCAAACACGATTAACGATATACAAGAAAAAGTAGATAGCGGTAAAGGAAGCAATGGAGGATATGTAGCAATGGAGACTCAAGCTAAAAATGATATAAGTTCCATTAGCGAGGAGTTGGAACAGGCTCATAAAAACAATGGAGAATCAGTCAAGGATGACAACTTGGAGAACAACATAGACAAAAAAGAATTCAAGGGAAATCGACAAGAAGAGGTCAATACAAATCATATAATTTCTATGGAAGAAAAGCGAGAAGAGACTCAAGAAAGTCATGAAAGTTCTATGAACGGAACGATGGTAAACGAAGCTGAAAATGAAGGTTTGAATACCAAAAAGGAAGTAGATGGTCAAGGAGTTATTGGAGATTCTACAATTGATAAGAATTTAAAAACTAAAGAGGATGATAACACGGAGATAGAAGCTAAAAATGATATAACTTCCATGAGGGAAGAGTTGGAAGAAAAGCGAGAAGAGACTGAAAGAAGTCATGAATCTTCTATGAAGGGAACAATGGTAAACAATTATGAAAATGCAGAACTTAATAGCAAAAAGGAAGTAGTGGATCAAGGAGTTAAAGGAGATTCGACAATTGATAAAGATTTGGAAACTAAAGAGGATGTTAACTTGGAGTTAGAAGCTAAAAAAGATATAACTTCCATGAGGGATGAGTTGGAACAAAAGCGAGAAGAGACTCAAAAAAGCCATGAAGCTTCTATGAATGGAACAATGGTCAACGAAACTGAAAATGAAGAATCTAATAACAAGAAGGAAATAGAGGATCAAGGAGTTAAAGGAGATTCGACAATTGATAAGCATTTGGGAAATAAAGAAGATGCTAACTCAGAGGTAGAAGCTAAAAAAGATATAACTTCCATGAGAGAGGAGTTGGAAAAAAAGCGAGGAGAGGCTCAAAGAAGCCAAGAAGCTTCTATTAATGGAACGATGGTTAACGAAACTAAAAATGCAGTGTCTAATATCAACAAGGGAGTAGAGGATCAAGAAGTTCAAGAAGATACGCCAATTACTAAAGATTTGGGAACTAAAGAGGATGTTAACTCGGAGGTAGAAGCTAAAAAAGATATAACTTCCATCAGGGAGGAGTTGGAACAAAATCGAGAAGAGTCTCAAAAAAGCCATGAAGCTTCTACTAATGGAACAATGGTAAACGAAACTGAAAATGCAGAATCTAATAACAAGAAGGAAGTAGAGGATCAAGGAGTTAAAGGAGATTCGACAATTGATAAGGATTTGGAAACTAAAGAGGATGTTAACTCGGAGGTAGAAACTAAAAAAGATTTAACTTCTATGAGGGAGGAGTTGGAACAAAAGCGAGAGGAGTCTCAAAAAAGCCGTGCAGCTTCTATGTATGGAACAATGGTAAACGAAACTGAAAATGCAGAATCTAATAACAAGAAGGAAGTAAAGCATCAAGGAGTTAAAGGAGATTCGACAATTGATAAGGATTTGGAAACTAAAGAGGATGTTAACTCGAAGGTAGAAGCGAAAAAAGATATAACTTCCGTGAGCGAGGAGTTGAAAAAAAAGCAAGAAGAGTCTCAAAGAAGCCATGAAGCTTCTAAGAATGGTACGATGGTAAACAAAACTGAAAATGCAGAATCTAACAACAAGAAGGAAGTAGAGGATCAAGGAGTTAAAGGAGATTCGGAAATTGATAAGAATTTGGAAACTAAAGAGGATGTTAACTCAGAGGCTGAAGCTAAAAAAGATATAACTTCCATGAGGGAGGAGTTGGAACAAAAGCGAGAAGATGGAACAATGGTTAACGAAACTCAAAAAGAAGAATCTAATAACAAGAAGGAAATAGAGGATCAAGGATTTAAAGGGGATTCGACAATTGATAAGAATTTGGAAATTAAAGAGAATGTTAACTCGGAGGTTGAAGCTAAAAAAGATATAACTTCCGTGAGGGAGGAGTTGGAACAAAAGCAAGAAGAGTCTAAAAAATTCCATGAAGCTTCAATGAATGGAACAATGGTAAACAAAACTGAAAATGCAGAATCTAACAACAACAAGAAAGTAGAGGATCAAGGAGTTAGAGGAGATTCGACAACTGATAAGGATTATGAAATTAAAGAGGATGTTAACTCGGAGGTTGAAGCTAAAAAAGATATAACTTCAATGAGGGAGGAGTTGGACCAAAAGCGAGAAGAATCTCAAAAAATCCATGAAGCTTCTATGAATGGAACAATGGTAAACGAAACTGAAAATGCAGAATCTAATAATACGAAGGAAGTAAAGGATGAAGGAGTTAAACGAGATTCAACAATTGATAAGGATTTGGAAAATAAAAAGGATGTTAGCTCGGAGGTAGAAGCTAGAAAAGATATATCTTCCATGAGGGAGGAGTTGGAACAAAAGCGAGAAGAGTCTCAAAGAAGCCATGAAGCTTCAATGAATGGAACGATGGTAAACAAAACTGAAACTGCAGAATCTAACAACAAGAAGAAAGTAGAGGATCAAGTAGTTAAAGAAGATTCAACAATTGATCAGGAATTGGAAACTAAAGAGGATATTAAGTCGAAAGTAGAAGCTAAAAAAGATATAACTTCCATGAGGGAGGAGTTGGAAAAAAAGCGAGAAGAGACTCAAAGAAGCCATGAAGCTTCTATGAATGGAAGGATGGTAAAAAAAACTGAAAATGCAGAATCTAATAAAAAGAAGGAAGTAGAGGACCAAGGAGTTAAAGGAGATTCGAAAATTGATAAAGATTTGGAAACTAAAGAGGATGTTAAGTCGAAGCTAGAAGCTAAAAAGGATATAACTTCCATGAAGAAGGAGTTGGAAAAAAAGCGAGAAGAAAGTCAAAGAAGCCATGAAGTTTCTATGAATGGAAGGATGGTAAAAAAAACTGAAAATGCAGAATCTAATAAAAAGAAGGAAGTAGAGGACCAAGGAGTTAAAGGAGATTCGAAAATTGATAAAGATTTGGAAACTAAAGAGGATGTTAAGTCGAAGCTAGAAGCTAAAAAGGATATAACTTCCATGAAGAAGGAGTTGGAAAAAAAGCGAGAAGAAAGTCAAAGAAGCCATGAAGTTTCTATGAATGGAACGATGGTAAACAAAACTGAAAATGCAGAATCTAATAACAAGAAGGAAGTAGAGGATCAAGGAGTTAAAGAAGATTCAACAATTGGTAAGGACTTGGAAACTAAAGAGGATGTTAAGTCGAAAGTAAACGCTAAAAAAGATATAACTTCCATGAGGGAGGAGTTGGAAAAAAAGCGAGAAGAGACTCAAAGAAGCCATGTAGCTTCTATGAATGGAACGATGGTAAACAAAACTGAAAATGCAGAATCTATTAACAAGAAGGAAGTGGAGGATCAAAGATCTAAAGAAGATTCGACAATTGATAAGGATTTGGAAACTAAAGAGGATGTTAACTCGGAGGTTGAAGCTAAAAAAGATATAACTTCCATGAAGGGGGAGTTGGAAGAAAAACGAGAAGAGAATCAAAGAAGCCATGAAGCTTCTACAAATGGGACGATGGTAAACAAAACTGAAAATGCAGAATCTAATAACAAGAAGGAAGTAGAGGTTCAAGGAGTTAAAGGAGATTCAACAATTGATAAGGACTTGGAAAGTAAAGAGGATGTTAACTCAGAGGTAGAAGCTAAAAAAGATATAACATCAGTGAGAAAGGAGATGGACGAAAAACAAGAAGAGACTCAAAGAAGTCATGATGCATCTAAGAATGGAACAATGGTAAACAAGGCTGAAAATGCAGAATCTAACATCAAGAAGGAAGTAGAGGATCAAGGAGTTAAAGGAGATTCGCCTATTGATAATGATTTGGAAACTAAAGAGGATGTTAACGCGAAGGTAGACGCTAAAAAAGATATAAATTCCATGAGGGAGGAGTTGGAAAAAAAGCGAGAAGAGAATCATAGAAGCCGTGAAGCTCAAGAGGATGGTCAAGAAAAGAGTGGAGAATCCACAGAACTACAAATGAAGGGGGAAAAGGATAAGTCTAATGACGATAAGGAAAGTGTGAGAAATTCCATTAAAGAAAAGCAAGAAGAGGCTCAAGGAAATAGTGAAGATAAGAAAGAGTCTAAAGATGATAAGGCGATAAAGGGTAAAGAAGTTAGAAAAGAGTCTCAAGACAATAAGAAGACAGAGACTAATGATAACAAGGGAAGCTCAGTTGAGGAAAATCAAGGAAATGTTCAAGGAAACAAAAAAGAATCAAAGAAGGTAGAGAAAGGAGAGAATAAAGAATCTACAGATCGTAATTTGAAGAAAAAAGAAGAAGACAAAAAGGAGAAGAAAGAGCATGAAAACAATAAATTGAAAGCAAAAGAAGAAGATAAAAAGGAGAAGAAAGAGTCTGGAGATAGTCAATCAAAGAAACAAGAAAAGAAAGAACATGGAGATAATAAATTGAAGAAAAAAGGAGAAGATAATAATGAGAAGAAAGGGTCTGAAGATTACAAATCAAAGACAGAAGAAGAAGTTAAAAACGAGAAGGAAAAATCTGAAGATGATAAATTAAAGAAAAATGAAGAAGATAAGAAAGAGAAGAAAGAATCTAAGAAAAAGGAAGAAAAAGAAAAGAAGAAGAAACAATTTCAAAACGGTAAGGCAAAGAAAATAGGTAAAGAAAACAATCAATCTGATAACAAGGAAGAAGACAGAAACGAGAAGAAAGAGTATGAACTGAAGAAAAGAGAGGAAGATAAACATGAGAAGAAAAAATCTGAACATATAAAATCAAAGAAAAATGAAGAAGATCAAAGAAAGAAAAAAGAACATGAAGACCGCAAATCAAAGAAAAACAAAGAAGAAAAAAGACAGAAAAAAGAGTATGAAGACGGGATATCAAAGAAAAAGAAAGAAGATAAAAAAGAGAAGAAATTATCTCAAGACCGTAAATCAATGAAAAAGGACGAAGAAGAGAAAGGGAAGAAAGAATTTGAAAACCCTGAATCGAAGAAAATAAGAAAAGAGAAGAAAGAATATGAAGACAATAAACCGAAGACAAATATAGAAGATAGCAAGGAGAAGAAAGATTCTGAAAACTATAAATCGAAGAAAAGAGAAGAAGAACAAAGAAAGAAGAGAGAACATGAAGACCGTAAATTGAAGAAAAATGAAGAAGAACAAAAAGAGAAGAAAGAGTGCAAAGACAAAAAATCAAAGAAGAAGAAAGAAGAAGATGAAAATGAGAAGAAAAGACCTGAAGAAACCAAATCAAAGATAAGTGAAGAAGAAAAAGGAAAGAAAAAAGAACATGAAGACCATAAATCGAAGAAAAATGAAGAAGAACGAGAGAAGAAAGAGTACAAAGACAAGAAATCAAAGAAAAAGAAAGAAGATAGACAAGAGAAGGAAAATTCTCAAGGCAGTAAATTGATGAAAGGAGAAGAAGAGAAAAAGGAGAAGAAAGATGTTGGAAAACAACAGAAGAATCATGGCCAAGAGAAGCAAGTAGAGGCTCAAGTTAATATTGAAGGTTCTAAAAAGAATAATGAAAAGACAAAAGAAGATGACAAAGTGTCTAAAAATGCCAAATCAAAAGATTATGAGAAAGAAATGCAAGCAGAGGCTGAAGCAAGTAATGGAGAATCTGAGAAGGAAACACAAGTAGCTACTCAAGCAAAACATGGAGAAATATCGAAGGATAAGAAAGGAGAGGGTGAAGAAGACGATAAAGATGAAGTGGATAAAGAAAACGTTGAAGAATCTAGGAAGAAAAATAGAAAGTCTGTAGATGATAAGAAGGCAACAAACAAAAAGGTAAAGGAGATCAAGCCAAAAAGAAAACAAGAAGGTAATGGAGATTCCTCGAAGAATAAGCATGGTAAAAAGGTCCAAGAAGCCAATAAAGAATCAAATATGAGTGAGAAGAAAGATCAAAAGGACTCCATTGGTGATGCATCTAAAGGTTCTAATGACGATGATAGAAACTCAAGGAAGCAAAAACAAATTGATGAGGGTCAAGCAAATACTGAAGACTCGATGGCGAAAACAAAGGAAGAAACTAAAAAAAGCAATGAAGCTCCTGTGAATGGTAAGAATGTGGAGGCTAAAAGAGGAAAAGAAGAATCCAAAGAAGGTAATAAAGTTGACACTAATCTAAGTAAAAATGAATCTGTAGAGGAAGATTCCAAAGTTAACAAGATAATTGAAACTAAAAGGGGGGGGGGGGGTAAAGAAGGTTTTATAGAAATAATCTCTAGATATGGTAAAACTGTTGATAATTTTGCAGGTAAAAAAGATTCAAAAGATGGCAAAGAAGTTGAAATCAATGGAAGAAGAGAAGATTCTATGGAAGAAGGTTTTAAAGATAGTAAGAGAGTTGAACATAATGGAGCTACAGAAAAATCTGTGGATGAAAATTCTAAAAATGGTAAGACAATTGATATCAATGGAGGTAAAGAAGATGGCAAGACAATTGAAATCAATAAATTTCAAGAAGGTTCCGTGGAGGAAAGTTTCGAAGATGCTAAAAAAAATGAAACAACTGGAGCTGAAAATATAACCGAAAAGGGCTTTAAAGATGGTAAGATAGTTGAGCATAATGGAGCTAAAGAAAATTCTATAGAAGAAAAATCCAAACATGGTAAGACGACTGAAATCAATAGAGGTAAAGAAGATTCTAAAGATGTCAAGACAATTGAAATCAATAAAGGTCATGAAGGTTCCGTGGAGGAAGGTTCCAAAAATGATAAGATTGTTGAAACAAGTGGAGTTAAGAATTCCACGGAAGAAGATATTAAAGATGGTAAGGTAGTTGAGCATAATGGAACTAAAGAAAATTCTATAGAAGACAAATCCAATAATGGTAAGATGACTGAAATCAATGGAGGTAAACAAGATTCTAAAGATGGCAAGACAATTGAAATCAATAAAGGTCACGAAGGTTCCAAGGATGATAAGATTGTTGAAACAAGTGGAGGTAAAAATTTCACCGAAGAAGGTATTAAAGATGGTAAGGTAGTTGAGCATAATGGAACTAAAGAAAATTCTATAGAAGAAAAATCCAAAGATGGCAAGACGACTAAAATCAATGGAGGTAAAGAAGATTCTAAAGATGCCAAGAAAAATGAAATCAATAAAGGTCATGAAGGTTCCATGGAAGAAGGTTCCAAAGATGGTAAGATAGTTGAGCATAGTGGAGCTAAAGAAAATTCTATAGAAGACAAATCCAAAGATGATAAGACCACTGAAATCAATGGAGGTAAAGAAGATTCTAATGATGGCAAGACAATTGAAATCAACAAAGGTCACGAAGGTTCCGTGGAGGAAGGTTCCAAAGAGGATAAAATTGTTGAAGCAAGTGGAGGTAAGAATACCACAGAAGAAGGTACTAAAGATGGTAAGGTAGATGAGCATAATGGAGCTAAAGAAAATTCTATAGAAGACAAATCCAAAGATGATAAGACAACTGAAATCATTGGAGGTAAAGAAGATTCTAAAGATGGGAAGACAATTGAAATAAGTAAAGGTCACGAAGGTTCGAAAGATGATAAGATTGTTGAAACAAGTGGAGGTAAAAATTCCACGGAAGAAGGTATTAAAGATGGTAAGGTAGTTGAGCATAATGGAACTAAAGAAAATTCTATAGATGAAAAATCCAAAGATGATAAGACAACTGAAATCAATGGAGGTAAAGAAGATTCTAAAGATGGCAAGACAATTGAAATAAGTAAAGGTCACGAAGGTTCGAAAGATGATAAGATTGTTGAAACAAGTGGAGGTAAAAATTCCACGGAAGAAGGTATTAAAGATGGTAAGGTAGTTGAGCATAATGGAACTAAAGAAAACTCTATAGAAGAAAAATCCAAAGATGGCAAGACGACTGAAATCAATGGAGGTAAAGAAGTAACCATGGAAGAAAGTCCTAAAGATGGTGAGAAACCTCTAATAAGTGGAGGCACAAATTCCACTGAATCCCAAAATGGTAATACAACTGAAATTAATGGAGTCAAAGAAGCTTTTTTGAATGAAGGTTGTAAAAATGCTAACATAAATGCAGGTATAGAAGGTTCTAAGAAGAATGATACAATGGAAGCTCAACGAGATAGTAATGGAGAAACAACAAATGACAGAACAGAAGAGAATAAAGAGAGCGATATTAATTCTATGAACAACCAGCATGTGCAAGATGGAGGAAGCACAACAAAATCCATGAATAACCAAACAATTGGAGAAGCTTTAAATTCCACAATGGAACAAAACATAACGACAAATATCGAGAGCAACACTTCTAAAGAAGTGACAAGTTTCATATCAAACCTTGAGAAGAAATGTCCAGGAACACAAGAGTTCCAAAGTTTCTTCCAAAAACTTAAAGATTACATGAAATACGTGCTTCCGACATCTTCAACATTTGAGGCAAAAGACTCAAGATCTTACATGTCTGAGATGGTTAATATGGCCACAAAACTCTCGGATTCTATGGGTGTCTTGCAAGCCAAGAAAAGTGGGTCAGGACAGGTGCGTTAATTCTAAAAAAAAAAAAAAACTAAGATAAAATTCCAAAGAAGTAAATGGTCAAAACTAAAACTTTAATCTGATTTCTCTTACAGATGAAGACAACACTAAAAGGATATCAACAAGAAGTGATGAAAACTTTAACTATCTTGCAATCGGTAATGGGCAAAGCTGTATCTGAACAACAAAGCAATAACAGTGGTTCCTTGACGCTTACGTTATCACAACAACAAGCAATTAAGGAAATAATGTTGAAATGGGAACAAAAGATGTCTCAGTTCGTGCATATCGCTACAGAGAGTGAGACACAATTTTCAACAGAGAGTTCAACTGGAAATGGCCATCACATGAAGACGAGTTCTAACTCTAGCTCGAGTGCAAACTATACCTTGAGTTCAAACTCTAGCTTGAGTTCAACATCAGGTTTGGATTTCAAGCCAGACGGTGAAGGCTTAGATTTAAAGCATGACGGTGAAAATTTGGATTTGAAATCCGACGGTGAAAATTTGGATTCGAAACCCGACGGTGAAAATTTGGATTCGAAGCCCGACGGTGAAAGTTTGGATTTGAAGCCCGACGATGAAAATTTGGATTTGAAGCCCGGCGGTGAAATTTTGGATTTGAAACCCGACGGTGAAAGTTTGGATTTGAAGCCTGATAATGAAAAATTTGGATTTGAAGCTTGACGGTGAAAGTTTGGATTTGAAGCCTGACGATGAAAGTTTGGATTTAAAGGCTAACGGTGAAAGTTTGGATTTTAAACCCAACGGTGAAAGTTTGAAGGGGATGGATATGAATGATTTTAGATAGTCCACTCCACTAACAATAAACTCCACATAATATTCTTTTTGATTAATTAGAAATAATTTACTGTTGCAAAATAAACCCAAGTCTTCTTGAGGTTTAGAATTTTATTACAAATTGTAAATATGCATGCAAAATCATGCAATTTTTGTTTACCAGATATCTGAATACGAGAATCTTAAAGAGTCATTAATGCTATAAATACATAGATAAGTTTTTTTATTAAGTTTTCGGTTGCTTTTTTCTTTTATTTAATTCTCTCTCTTCATTTAACTTATTCTTGACGAAAATGTCCCTACAGAGAATCATTAAAGATATTTCTCATCTTGCATGGTAATGATTAATTTAGCTTTACTATGATAAAATAGTTTATTGTTAACGATTAATTTAGCTTTAATTCTTCTCTATTTTTTTGTTATTTTTTTCTTTTAAATTCATGTTATATTTTGTTGAAAACATAATTAGCTGTTGGCGATATTGAAAACTTTAACAACTACTTAGTTAGCGAGAAAATCAGAAACAAACATCAAACACAGAACATGCTAACATAAGTGAGACGAGCTAACAAACAGTCAAATTTAACATTAATGAGAAAATAACAAATATGTTAACATTCCGACTCCGAGAACTAATAATTAGTTGTTGTCGATACGAAGATGTTAGCAGAGCAACTTTAACTACTTAGTTAACGAGAAATTCAGAAAAAAATATCAAACACAGACCATGCTAACATATAGAAAATGTTAACATTAATAAGGTAATGAAAAATAAGTTAATATTCTGACTTCGACAACTACTTATAACCAGAAACAAAACGTCGAACACATATCCGTGCTAACATAAATACTGAAAGTAAACAAAATGAAAATGTTAACTTCAATGGAGAAGGCTAATATATACAATGGCGGACCCAGAACATTATTTTACCGGGTTCATATCATATAGTACATACACAAAATAAGTTTTACTAAAAAAGAAAAACACTAACAAAATAATATATAGAGAATAATGAAAATAACAAGCAGAGTAAAAAATAATTAGAATAGGCCATGGGTCAATAGAAAATAATATAAGTTAAAAATATGGAATTATTTTAACAGGAGGATTCTAGCTTGAAGAAACTGAGGTCAAAAGAAGAAAAAATCAATAAAATGGATACAATAACTTAAAATGTAATACATAAATGTAACAAATAATTTGTTTTAACTGGTGTCATCTGAACCCGTATTACTGCATGTGGGTCCGTCCCTGAATATATATGTTAACAATATGAATTTAACATATATGGTAACTGACATAGATATAATGTACAGTAAGGCTAGAGAGTTTGCAAAATGCAAAATAGGAGATATGGTTATTTTTGTCTACAAAATGTATAGTGTTTTGTGTGGAGAGAGAACTATTTTTTCAAAAACTCATTGCTATATGATACAATTTCCCTAGATATATTAATTTAGTACTAATTAGTCCAAGGATTGGGAGCACCGAGGTTGAAGCTACTTAATTGGTCGTCTCCCGAATTCTATCTACGAAATGGAAGCTTTACACACAATTACTAGGCTAGTTGGATTCTGGACTGAAGTCTGGGTGATTCACTCATTCACATGGTGGACGGTACTAAGGACGCTTCTTCTCGATGAGATTCTCCTCGCAGGTCGATGTCTTCAGTGGGAGTTTCCGATCGGTTGGTCGTTAGATTGCCCGGTGGGGGAGTTGATCAGCCGAGTAGCTCCTTTATTTCGTCTCTTCATCTTGACAACGACCCAGTTAATCGCGATCCTGATGCGGGAGAGTCTTCTGGTGATGACGCCTCTTCCAGAAAACCACAGGGAACGATGGAGATCCAGATTCGGAGGAAGCTTCTCTGCTACAGGTCAGTCGTGTCGGCGGGCCTGCCGATTACGCACCCAATTTTATTGGTCTGTCGGTTTCCACACTGAAATCTTTTGAGAGAGTGATCGGGATGTATGCCTCGCCTCCCAAGCTCGATCTTTTATTCCCTTTGGTCGATCAGAGACCGTGGTTGACACCCAAGGAGTACGTTTGTCTATACGAGTCCTACTCTATGAAATACGGTATATGCTTCTCGGTGCCGCGTCTTCTGACTGACTACTGTTCGGTGAGGGAGATAGCACTCTCCAAGCTTACTACTGCAGCGATCCGTCACTTGGTTACTATCCTCGAGCTTGGTGCCGACCTGGATATCCCGGTTGACTTGGAGTTTTTCGAAGATCTGACTCGTCTGATTCGGTTTCGTAAGAAGACCGGCTTCTGTTACGTTAATGACCGGACAAATTTCCAGCTCGTCCTGGACACTGTTAGCAAGGTCCAATATTGGGAGAAAGGATTCTTTTTTGTTCGTCCATCCTGCGTATCCTTCGAGAATCCTAACATACCATTCTTTCCGAAATGGAAAATCTGGCCGGGTAGTTTGGCTAATTCTTTCATACTCCGAGGTTCACATTTCCTTGCTAACCTTTTTGTTTTTCTTTTGCAGCATTTATTCCTCGTCTTCATGCACCTCGTCAAGGTTTTTTCGAGGACGTTGATCGGCTCAAAGAAGAGGGTATCCGCTGGTGGCCGGAGGAATTGGAGGCGAGGATAGTGAAGAGATCCAGGCATCAAGTAAAGAAAAAGTGTGACCGGCAGCAGCAGACAGTTGGTTACGGTACTTGATGTCAGACTCTCCGAGCTCTATCTCCCACCTGGCCATTCAGCCTGACTTGGTCGGGTTATACAGTATACTTCTTAGCAGCTGGTTAGACATTACGATTATGGGATGCAACTGGAAATATGGTCGTCCCTTGCATGCCAAGGTGACCACTATGAGGGCTAATTTTTTGAGGATTGGATATCTCATCTCCGCACCATCTAGCGATTGGTAATGTAGAAGACCGGTTTTTGCTCTCCTTGTTCTTCCCTTATGAGCACGCCGCTTACCGCTTACTTCTTCCTTGTTTGACATGGCGACGTAAAAGTAGAGTGGTTCTCCCTTTTCTGGTTTTACTAATACCGGTGGCGTGACAGGTACTTCTTCAGTTCTTGGAACGTCTCCTTGCACATATCGTCCCATTCGAACGTTTTGTTTTTCTTTATCCGGAGTAGTTGATAGAATGGTAGACACCTATCTATTGACCTTGCGATGAACCTGTTTAGGGCGGCGATTCGTCCAGTTAGCCTATGTATTTCTTTCTTGTCTCTTGGAGATGGTAGATCCAAGACCGTGGAGATTTGCTTCGGGTTAGCTTTGATCCTGTGCTGTGTTAGGATATACCCGAGGAATTCTCTGGACGGAACACCGAATGTGTACTTTGTGGGATTAAGTTTCATGCCATATTGGTTCAGTGTTTGGAAGCATGTGTTTAAGTGTGCTACGTATTCTTCCGCTTTGGTTGATTTGACGAGAATGTCGTCATTGTACACGTCCATTGCCTGGCCTAGTTGATCGGCGAACATGTGGTTTACAAGTCTTTGATATGTTGCTCCCGTATTCCTAGGGCTGAATTGGCATTACTTTGTAGCAATATGTTTCCTTCTCAGTTATGAAGTATCTTTTTTCCATGTCGTCTAGGTGCATAGCGATATGGTTGTATCCTGAGAACACGTCCATAAAAGATAGGAGTTATGTGCTAGCCTTTGCTTCGACAATGAGATCGATGTGCGGCAGGGGCTAACTGTGCTTGGGGCAAGCTTTGTTTAGGTCGATGAAATCGACGCACACTCTCCAGCTTCCATCTTTTTCTTGACGACCATTGGGTTGGGGAGCTATTCAATATACTTTACTTCAATGATCAATCCTAGCATGGATAGTCGTTCGCCCTCCTCTAGGCTGATGTTGTAGATTGCCGGTTTGTCAACTATCAAGAACTTGACTGTTTGAACTAGACGTCCTGCATACACAGGTAGTTTAATCGTGTTGATCATCATCGTCGTATCCTCGTCAAACCCGGTTAGCGATTGTATAGTAGGTTTGATCTTAAATGATTTTAGCTCCATTTTGCATAGAGTTTCTTTAAATATTATATTGACCAAACTTTGCGTGTCTACTAGTGCTCGTGCCACGTTGCAATCGGTGATCTGTACCTCTAGTACTAATGGGTCATTGTGCGGTGTGTCTAGCCCTTCGACATCATGCTCGTCGAACTTTAACCTCTAGAACTGTTGGACCGACTCCCTTTGCGCCCCGGTTGTCTATTTTTTGACCATGATCGTTCGTCTTTGGTGATTTTTGATTGATCGGATAGAGTCATTGCAGTCGATCAGTCCCCCCGTTATCATCGTTACTCTCTTATTCGCTTGAGGGTGATGATTGCCGGCTTCTGGTCGGACTTATTTTTGTGTCTTACCAGTCGGGCCTGATAAGGGGAGAGGGAGTAGTAGATTTCTCATGTTTCCTCGCTCAGCAGAGTCCGGCCGTCGAGGGCTTATTTCCTTGATTTTTGGTTCCTTCCCCCTATTATGTTGCTTTGAGTCCTCGCCCCTTTGATATTGAGCGAATAGATAGTTTCGCAGTGTTCTACATTATTTGGTCGAGTGTCCTGGAACTCTATGGTACTTGCAGTATATATCCTTCTGATGTGGTTCCATCCTATTCCAGTTGTTCCATCGTGTGGGTTGTGTGTTCGGGGGCTGAGATTTTACCGCGAGGATGGGTACTCGCTTTCCCTTGTCTTCTCGCTCGCTACTGGTCTTGTTGTTGTGTTGTCTGGGTTCGTGGTGATTGTCCCGTGCTTGACTGTCCTTCACTTTCTCTTTTGGAGCTTATGCTTTTGCCGCATACCTTTTGGCCATCGCTGCCTGGACTTCCTCCATCTCGATATATCTAGTTACCCGGTGAAGAGCGTCTTCCAGGACAGCTGGTTTTCAAATCTTGATTTCTTTCCAGAAGTCTGATTTGAACCAGAGACCTTTCTCAAGGGCCATTAGCATGGCTTCGTTGGTGTCGTAAACCTTTGATGATATTGCTTAAATCTATCTATTAAAGGTTTTAGTGGTTCGTTTTCCTTTTGCTGGAGCGTTCAGAGGTCGGCGCTGGAAGTATTCTTTTCGATGAAGTATGAGTAGTTTTTTAGGAACACGCTGATGAGTTGTTTGTAGCTTCCTATTGAATTGTTTTTGAGTTGGGAGTACAAGTTCAGAGATGAACCTCTTAAGTTTTTGACGAAGTACTCACAGTAGGATGCGTCCTCGTCCCCTGGTGGGATTTGCGCATGCCTCATCGCGATCGTAAAGACTGCGACAAACTGTTGTGGGTCAGTGGTTCCGTCGTATGTCGGAAATCTTAGCTTCTCTTGTGGTCGAACTCTCGCATACCGTATTCGACTGGTGAAAGAGGTGTTTTGGACCTCGATCAGAATGCGGTTAATCTCTGGAGCCAAGCTTGTTGCTCGATGTAATTTTGACATCATTTCTTGATGCTTCATTGCTTCCAAATCGCTCGTTTGCTGGAGCGAGGCGAGTTGGTGATCTGAATCCGTGTGCGCCGTGTTATCATGAGGGTGTGTGTCCTTGCCTCCATCGATTTATCCGAGGTATAGCATGTGTGGCCGCTGGCTAGGATAGCTTATCTCGTTCGCTCATAGTGGCCTGGCCTCTGGAGTTTGTTGTTGGCATGATTGCGGACGATGGCCGGTGTATTCCACTGCCAGCTTGTGCAGGCACCTATTAGTCGCACTTGCGAAATCTCCAATTTGTGAGATCAGCACATTTAACATTTAGTAACGCATTTGTCTGCGCGAGGCTGATGCCTTGAGGGTCATTATCGTGGTCAGCTCGCCTTCACCTTCAGTGTTTATTTTTACCACAATTTTGCTGTTTTCTTGCCTAAGTTTGCTTCTTCGGTTGTGAGTCTGCTTTTTTTTTGTTCGAGGGATCCTTCGGGCTCAGTTTCCGGCACGCCTTCTGCGTGCCTTGGTTGCATGACTCTTTCCTCCTCGGAATCGACGAGTAGGTTGTTGGTTTGTGTGGATGGGCTACCGATTTTGTTTTGTACTGGTCCACCTAGAACTTTAGGCCGATGTCTGTAGCCCGGTGGCGGGTTGCTAATCCCCACCGATCGCGATGCTGCTGTCCTAGTGGTTGGGCCGGTAACGCCTGCTACTGGAGGTTGTCCTCTGATTCTTAATGTGTAAGTAAAGAAATCGTTTTGTTCCCCACAAACAGCGCCAAATATTCTTCGGTGATACAACATAAGAAAAGTTACACTCTAACTAAGAAATAAGTAATGTCTAGACGTAACTCCTATTGCCCGAAAGATAATACCCCTTATCTACACTGAGCCCTTCCTTTTATAGCCTCTGGGTCGCCCTTTTTTTTTATGGACCGATCGCTTAATGGGCTTGGTGAATTTGGACCGAGCTGTTTGAGAGATGTACTCAGCCCACCTCCAACATTATCAACCTTAGGCCTTGTCAGTGGCGGACCCAAGAATGTTTTTTACCGGAGTCAAAACATAACTAAAAAAAATCGTCTTTAATATAAATATAAAACATCCTACAAAAGCATTCTGCGTTCTTTCATATCCTGAAACTTTTTCATCATAACCTCATTTGTAATAATCTCGAATACATCTTGCTCGATAAAACAAACTAAACAATTATTCAAAAACTGATCTCCAATCCGATTGCGTCGATGTGTCTTCACGATCTTCATTGCTGAAAAACATCTCTCAACAGTGTTCACCTCATTAAAGCAATCATTGAACTCTTAAAGCTGCAAATCCAAAACAGCATACAAGCAATTAACCTTATAGTGATGTGTATTTGATACTCCTGTTTTTTTTCTTGGTCTCTTTAAGTCAACAAAATCTTCCTCCATGTCAACCTTTTCAATATCATGTTTCTCACAAAAAGATGAAACTTTAACCATGAGAGAATCCCATCCATCATCCCTAAACCTCTGAAGTTGTCTCTTTGTCGATTTCATCAATGACATGGCATTCAAAATATCTTGATCTCTTCTTTGAAGCGCCATGGACAAGTTCTCTGTGAGTCCCAAAAGGTGTATCATCATTTGTAAATAAAACACAAAATCAAAGTTGTGGATTTAATTGATGAGACCATGTGCTTGACGTCTTTTCAAGTCTTCCATGCATTCATTCTCAATGTACTCGAGCACCTCAACAATAGAAAAAAACAACTCAATCAAGCGCAATAGAGTTTTATAGTGGAAATTCCAACGAGTATTCCCTGGTCTTTGAAGAGAAACTTCTTGATTCAACCCTGTTCATGTATTGATTTCACCATTGATAATTCTCTCCTCAATCTTTTTTCTATAACTCTCTCGGATCATATCCTTTCTTTTGCACGAAGCTCCCACCACATTCAATAATAGAGAAATCATATCAAAAAAATCTCCAACATCAAAATGTTTTTTGTAACTGCTACAACAACGAGTGGAAGTTGGTGAGCAAAATAATGAACATAATAAGCTGATGGGGTTTCCTTCGAGATTAATGATTTTAGCCCATTGAACTCACCTCTCATATTGCTTGCTCCATCATAACCTTGTCCTCTCAACTTTTTAATGCTCAGTACATATTTTGCAAACAAAGAATCAATAGTAGCTTTCAAAGATGCGGAAGATGTATCACTCACATGCGTAATACTCATGAATCTTTCTTTGATCATCCCTCTTTTATTAACAAATCGAAACACTACTGCCATTTGTTCTTTATCAGAAACATCAGCTGACTCGTCCACCAATAAACCAAAAACATCATGACCAATCTCTTCAAGAACATATTTGACTAGTTCTTCTGCAAAACAGTTCACTATATCTTTCTGAATCTTTGGAGACATCATTTGATTATTCCTAGGAGCATTTTCTAAAGCAACCTTACTCACAACTTCGTTTTGTCCAGCAGTGTATTTCAAGAGCTCCACAAAATTTTCTCTATTTGCAGAGTTTTCAGACTCATCATGACCACGAAAAGGTAACCCTTGTCGCAATAAATATCTAGAAGCATCAATCGAAGCATTCAACCGAACTCGATACTCATTCTTTGTAATATCATCTTGCTTATTCAAAGCATGCTTGATAGACCGACCTTGGTTCCTTAAGTTTTCACACTTCATGACTGCATTCTTATGAAAAACACCTTGCGCATGGGTTGAAATTCTTTCAAACTTATTCCACCAGTGAACCCTTCCATGTTCCATGCATCATTTTTTACGCCTTTACCAACATTATCCTTGAACAAATGACAACATAGATAAAAAGCTGCTTCTTTCTTCACACTATACTCTAACCACTCAGGAAACTTATCAAACCAAGCTACATTAAATCTCCTCATTACACCTCCTATCGGTATTTGTTTAAAATTATGACTTGAAGGTTGGTAAGGACCTTTAGCTAAGTACCAGCGAATTACCTCGTCTCTTTGATTTCGATGATAGTCTGCTAATCTTTTTCGATCGGCAGGATCCCTTGGTAAATGATCTAAATTAAAACTAGATGAACATAGTTCTTTTCTTTTTAAAAACTTTTCTATTGCTTCTTCTGCTAAAAAAACAAACAAACAAAAGATAATAAGTATTTTAGTATCTATGCCAATTTTGATTAAGCACAATCAACAAATAATCAAATACGTATGTCAATTTTGAATTTTTAATTAAGCAATTATTTATATTTGAATGAAGTTTAAAAAAATATATTTAAAAGCCAAAATAATAAGTCAAAAGCTGACTTATGTGAATGAAGATTGGAGAAGCAGCATGGGATTGGAGAAGAAGAAGTGGAACAGGTAAAGGCGTAGGGTTTTTCTTCTTTTCTTAAGTTCTTACTAAATTTTTTTCTTCTTATTTTTATTAAATATCAAAAACAAAGTGGGCTTTGGGTCTTGCAATTGTTGGAATTTTTTTAAAAATAAGTTAATGGGTTCAAAAAGTAGATGGAGTAGAGAAATCTAAAGTTTTATGGGTTCAAAGTTGATTTTTAACCAAAAAATATTTATATATACACAGAATTTTTATTTATTTTTAATTTATAGGGTGTCAGCTGACCCCACCTCAATATATGTGGGTCCGCCCCGGATCTTGTTCTTGACTAGAACTCTATTTGGGCAAGGATTCTTCAAAATGCTTTGTTTGGAGCGGTTTAGTATGCTTCTTGTTTGGATTGGTTCTGATGTCCACATCAGTGGTTCTTGGCGAACTGGGTTGACAGAATTTGTCGTGGGCATGTAAAATCGGTGGGTTATTCTATTTTGACTTCTGTAAAGCGACGACGTGTATGCTTTTCCCTGTTACTAATCATAAAAGCAGTAAGATAAAAAGTAAAATTATACATAAATTGCTTACTACTCTCCTTTACTGCTTAAAATCATTGTTTTCAAATCCGATCTCTACTCAGAACCAAATTATCTTTTGGGTAATAAAGTCACCGGGTTGAATCGGATCGATGTGGATCAATAACTTAATGAGACTTTATAAAAATATGCATGCCTTGTTAAAAACAATTATACAATCCAACAATAATAATAAAATGATTAAATAAATATAATTTAAGCCTAAATGAAAATACTAAGACCAAACAACACTTTTTGTTTGAATTCATCGATTTGCAACTGCTATTTTTAATAGTTTTCACAAAAAAACATTAAAAACATATTTCATTGATACATAATCGATTCTTTAAGGGACTGGCAAGCAGGAGAGAAAAATCTATAATATAAAAACACTTGGAATATTATATTTTACTCTGTATCGCAAAAAGATAAAGAACACGAGAATACATAGAGCATACTACTAATATACAATGATTTAAAAATGATAATAACGATTTAGAAAAAAATTAAAAATAAAAAGGAAGAGGTAAAAAGAGTTTTGCCACAAGAAAAGACGAAATGGAAAAAATTTTAAGTGGAGTCAAAGATTTTTTGGGTTTTGCTTTTGGTCATATGAAGACAGATATGATCAAATGTCCTTGTGAGCGTTGTTGTCTTGTTAAGTTCAAGCTTAGGGTTGAGGTTGAGGGTTGTTTAATACGTCATGGTTTTCTACCCACATACACAAATTGGTAACTCCATGGTGAAGAATTAGATTTCCATGAGCAAACAGTGAGATTAGAACCAACATTTGAGGTAGACCATGATGAAAACCCAACTTTGATTCTGCTTGGAGATGTTTTTCCTAAGTATGCATAATAGTTTTAATGAATCTGCTAGTATTCCTATGGAGGATCATTCGAAGCAAAATAATGCATTTGAAGATTTGTTATCAGATTGTAATGAAGCTCTTTATGAAGGGTGTGAGTAGTTTAGCAAGCTATCGTTCATGTTTAAGTTGTATCACATCAAATGTATGTCCAGGATCAGTGACAAAGGAATGTCCATGATAATTGACCTCTTGAAAGAAGCTTTTGAGCATGCAAAGCTGCCAGATTCGTTTAACTGTATGAAGAAGATTATTGGAAGCACGCAAGAATCTCAGGCGACCAGCCGCCACCATGGAGGAGGGCGTCGGAGACACAGTCGTCCCGAAGTCCGGGTGTCTTCAAGCGGCGGTGTCTGAGGCTTCTTCGAAAAGTTTGGCTCATGTTTCATCTGAGAATTTTGTTTCTGATGCAGGGGTTACAGATTCTGCAAGGATTTCTTCGCTTTGTGATGTGCAGATTTCGACCAGAGAGGGTGACAGTGTTTCAGTGAAAGGGACGACAGATGTTTCGGCTGAGAGTGGCAGATCTGCGAGTGTGGCAGTGAAAGGGTTGACTGTTGCAGGGTCTGAAGGTATTGAAGGGGTTTCTTCTGTGGGGGTTTTAGCTGACGGTGTAGATTTTCCACAGTTGAAGGGTGTGCAGGTGTTGGGTTCTATCACAGAAGCTCAACCAAAGAAATCATGGGCAAGTGTGGTAACCAAGCTGAGTCTTACGCGGTTTGATTATGAAGTTTCTGAAGTCAATGGTAAAGCTACTGTCTCTGTGCCTGATGAAGTCTTAGCTGATGTAGTTCCACTCTTGGAGGATTTTTTGATCGGACGCTTTGCTTCAACAGCTCCACATATTGCCAAGATACATATTATAGTCAATAAAATCTGGACCTTAGGAGATAAATCTATACGAGTTGATGCTTTCAGGATCAATGATACTACTGTGAAATTCCGAATTCGCAATGCATCAGCGAGATTGAGGGTTTTGCGAAGAGGGATGTGGAATATATGTGAGATACCCATGGTGGTCTCTAAATGGTCACCGATCGTTGAAGAGGCTCAGCCAGCTATTAAATCTATGCCTATGAGGGTAACAATCAAAAATATTCCTCACAACATGGTCACATGGAAGGGGATCAGTTTTCTGGCTAGTCTCGTTGGGACTCCTTTGCGTCTGCATCCTGATACAGAGCTTGTGACGAGCTTTGAGGAAGCGAAAGTGTTTGTTGATGTGAATCTTTCGAACGAACTGCCAAAAAGTTTTTTCTTTAATGTCAAAGGTGAGGAGATAAATGTACTATTTGATTATCCATGGCTGCCTCAGCATTGTCGTACCTGTGACAAGTGGGGTCATGGTGAGGATGGATGTTTAGCAATTGGGGTAAAGAAGGCTCCGCAGGCCTCTTATCCAAAGAGTACTGAAAGAGATGTGGTATCGTCGGTTCTAGATGGAGCTCCTCAGGTTCAATTGGGGGTACAAGAGAGGGTGAGTGAGGCAGTTTCTAAAGAAAAAGATAGTCTGCGATTGAAAAATCTGCGGAGTTAGGTGAAACAGGTCGTTCATTGGCAGATGACAAGTCTGTGCCAAATACTGAGCCGGAAGAGGGAGAAATTGTGGGTACTTCTGATGGTAAGGTGGTCGAAGGGACACATTTAGAGGTTTCAGATGAAGTAGGTTGGGAGATTTCATCTTCGGGTGGTCGAAAATCTAGTTGAAAAAAAGATAAGCTGGAGTATGATCAAGTAAGCATTCTCTCACCATCACGGTTTGAGATTCTAAGCCAGTGTAAGGAAAATGAGGCTTTAGGGGATGTCTCTCTACCAAAGGATGACAAAGTTCCAAATCCAGTTTCTGGAAATACTGCTGAAGGTGCCACTCTCTCACTAGACATGGCTGTGGGTAATCTCAAAAAGGCTGGGGGAGATGAAGTGGGAGTCCGAGCTTCTCTACCCGACTTTCGAAAAATGCTCATAAGGTTTTATCAGATACTTCTCAGAAGACGCGTGATGCTATTCTGGGTAATTTCAACAAACGGAATTCCAAGAAAAGACATTAATGTCAGGTTTTTTCTGGAATATAAGAGGGTTCAATAAATTAAGTAAGCAAAAAGTTGTCAACACAGAAGATTGGATTTGGAAGAATGGTATGGAGTTTGGAGTTTTGTTGGAAACACGGGTGAAGGAAGGTAGGTCAGCTTGCATTGTTGATTCCACTTTTCACGACTGATCAATGGGGTTGAATTATGAATATAATAGATTGGGAAGAATCTGGGTGGTGTGGAGTAAGAAGGTGAAGTTAAGAGTGCTTTTCAAAAGTGGACAAATGATTTCCTGTGCAGTTGAGGTCGATGGGGAGAAAGAATTTTTTGCTTCATTTATTTATGCTTCAAATTTTGAGGAGGAACGTAAGGAACTATGGAGAGACATCACTCAGCTTAGTTCGGGTCAGTTTAGAGGGAAGCCGTGGCTGTGTTGTGGGGATTATAATGAGATACTCGATGTGGAGGAGTACTCGAGCTCAAACTATTCCCCATTGCTAACACAAGGTATGAGGGGGTTTCAAGAAGTTATTCGTCAATGTTTTTTTCAAGACATGGCATACCAAGGTCCACAATTCACTTGGTGTAATAAGAGGGAGACTGGGCTAATATGTAAGAAACTTGACCGAGCGCTGATAAATGATGATTGGCTGCAGCTTATGCCATGCTCTTATTGTGTTTTTGACTCGGGAGGATGTTCGAATCATCTACAAGGAAAGATTAACCTACACGGAGAAGTTTTGAAGCCGAAGTGCCCTTTCAAGTTTACCAATGTTCTTGCTTCCATGTCTGATTTTTTTCTCAAGTTAGAATTGTACTGGAGTGAGTCACATCCTCTATTTTACTCCACATCGGCATTATTCAGGTTCTCAAAGAAGCTTAAACTGCTAAAGCCAATTCTACGGCAACTGAGCCGCAACAATTTATTTGATTTATCGCGTAGAGCAGCTGAGGCTTATGATGATCTTTGCTCTTGTCAACTAAATTCCTTGACAAGTGTTGATGCTCAAGCTGTGAATGCAGAGGCTTCAGCTTATGAAAGATGGGAAAGAATCTCTTTCTTGGAAGAGAGTTTTCTCAAGCAAAAATCAAAGCTTCATTGGTTGAAAGTGGGGGATAAGAACAATCGATTCTTTCACAATGCAGTAAAAGAGAGGCAGGCAAGGAATTCAATTAAGGAGATTGAAAACCAGAATGGTGAACTACTAGCAACTCATGAGGAAATTAAACTTGAGGCTGTTCAGTTCTTCACAGGGTTATTGACGGCTAAGCCGAGGGATTACGACAGATTCTTGGTGGATTTCATTGGTAACCTTATTGATTTTTGATGCTCAAAGGATGCGGGTAATCTTTTAATATCAGAGGTCCTGGAGAGTGAAGTTAAAAATTTTCTTTTTTCAATGCCGCTGAATAAATCTCCGGGGCCGGACGGTTATACAGTTGAGTTTTTCAGAGAGGCATGGTCAATCATTGGGAAAGATTTTACGGTGGCAATCAAATCTTTTTTTATCTATGGGTTCTTGCCTAAAGGTTTGAATTCAACGATACTAGCTTTGATACCAAAGACGACTGGAGCTAAGAAGATGAAAGACTACAGGCCCATCTCTTGCTGTAATGTGGTGTACAAGGTTATTTCTAAGATTCTAGCAAATCGCCTAAAGAAACTTTTGCCGGATTTCATTGCGCCGAATCAATCAGCGTTCATTGAGGACATATTGTTGATGGAGAATCTGTTCCTTGCTTCAGAGTTAGTAAAAGACTACCATAAGGAAAATGTCTCGCCTAGATGTGCCATGAAAATTGACATAGCGAAGGCGTTTGATTCTGTTCAGTGGGAGTTTTTGCTGAATACCCTCACCGCTCTGCAGTTTCCCCCACAATTTATTCACTGGATACATTTATCTGTCTTAACTCCATCCTTTTCAGTACAAGTTAATGGAGAGCTTGCAGGATTTTTCCAAAGTAAGAGGGGACTAAGACAAGGGTGTTCACTATCTCCATATCTTTTTGTCATATGCATGAATGTTCGATCTATGATGTTGGACAAAGCAGCAAGGGAGGGGCGGTTTGGGTATCATCCAAAGTGCAAAAACATGAAGCTTACTCATTTATGTTTTGCGGATGATATAATGGTTTTTGCAGATGGAAAAAAATGGTCAATGGAAGGGATCATGGATATTTTTAAGGCTTTTGTGGTAGGTGCAGGTTTATCTATCAGTCTGGAAAAGTCTACATTGTTTACAGCTGGAATTACTCAGGCAGTTAAGGAGCATGTACTTGGTCGCTTTCCATTTGATAGTGGATTTTTATCAGTTCGATATTTGGGATTACCGTTGATGACTAAGAGAATGTCACTAGCAGATTGTCTGCCACTGTTGGAGAAGATCAGGGCGAGAACAAACTCATGGAAGAACATATTTCTATCTTATGCTGGTCGGCTTCAATTGTTAACCTCCGTGATTGCGAGTCTAACTAATTTTTGGATATCCGCATTTCGTCTCCCAAGTGCTTGTATAAAGGAGATTGAGAGTATTTGTGCAGTGTTTCTCTGGTCGGGGCCGGATTTAAATAAACGAAAATCAAAAATCTCTTGGAGAGAAGTCTGTCGTCCTAAGCAGGAGGGGGGCCTGGGAGTGAAATCTCTAGCTGAAGTTAATAAGGTTAGCTGCTACAAGTTGATATGGCGTATTGTATAAGGCACAAATTCCTTATGGGTGAATTGGGTAACAAGATATCTCATTCCAGCTGGGTCTTTCTGGTCGGTAAGGGATACTTCATCTATGGGCTCTTGGATGTGGAAGAAGCTTCTCAAGTATCAATCACAGGTTAAAGAGTTCCATCTTAAGGAAATTAAGTGTGGTATGCAGTCTTCTTTCTGGTTTGATAGCTGGTGCTCCCTTGGAAGAATACATGACCTTTTGGGCAATCGAGGTTACATCGACTTAGGGCTATCTGCATCAGTTACAGTAGCAGATGCTTTGGCTACGCACCGTCGGAGGAGACATAGACTGGGGGTCCTAAATCAGGTTGAAACAGAGTTGGAAAATCTAAGACTAAATGGTCCTCGTCAAGGTATAGACTTATTACTATGGAGAAGTAAAGGAGGAAATTTCACAACTAAATTCTCATCTAAGGAAACATGGAATCAGGTACGTGAAGTGATTCAGGCCAAAGATTGGTACAAGGGAGTCTGGTTTCGTAATGCAACACCTAAGTACTCTTTTATTGTTTGGTTGGCGGTGCACAATTGACTTACCACGGGAGATAGGTTGCTGGCTTGGAATGTGGGAGTTGACCCAAAATGTGTGTTTTGCCAGGCTCCAACTGAAACGCGGGATCACATTTTTTTCACTTGTCCTTTTTCGTCACAAATATGGGAATGGTCAACTCGAGGACTCCTTGCTAGCAGATACACATGCAGATTTAGAGATACTATCTCTATCCTTTCTGGCATAACTCTGAGAGGCACAACACGGTTTGTCATGAGGTATGTATTCCAAGCCTCTATCCATACCATTTGGAGAGAATGCAATCGACGACGACACGGAGAAATGCATATTCAACCAAGCAGTCTACAAAAGAGTATAGAACGCATTGTTCGTAATCGTCTATCCTCTCTTCGGGAACCGCATTCAACAGAATCCAATGAAGGACTAATGCTCTGGTTTGCGTCTAGGAGTTAGAATTGTATGCCGCAGTCTCTCAACAAGTTCAGACATCAGCTTCTTTAGCATTTTTTCGGAATCTATCTTCAAAATTTCTGCTCTATTGGTGATGGCTTGTACTCTTTTTCCCAAATCCGGTTTTGTCCCAATTGGATTTTCCGGATTTGGGTTTTAACGAGGCAACCATCATCAATGTTTAAATCATAGAGCTCTATTTTTCTCTTTCAAAAAACTGTTACACTTGTTGTAAAAATGTTGGTTTTCTTGAATATAATTTAACATAATATTCAAAAAAAAAAAAAAGAAGATTATTCGTAAGTTAGGATTTGGCTATGAAACCATTTATG
Organism: Cardamine occulta; assembly: GCA_028015245.1. Lineage (NCBI taxonomy): Eukaryota > Viridiplantae > Streptophyta > Magnoliopsida > Brassicales > Brassicaceae > Cardamine > Cardamine occulta. The sequence goes on along the minus strand of CM051379.1, from coordinate 7,629,922 downwards.
TGTGTCCTAATGAATGCATATTATATTGGGGATATGATGCATCTAGACACACATGCAAATTTTGTGAAAGTTCAAGATGGAAGACAACTACAGTAGTTGAATAAACTTATTAACATAAAAACAAACAAAAACATTATATTCTTACGAATGTACATAAATTTGCATACCAAAATATTTTAATTTAAATACCTAAAATTAAGCTATCTTTAAAATATAACTTTAAAATATTTTAAAAATCAACTAATATTAATTACTTTTAGCTAGTTATTCAAAATGAAAAGTTTGAACAAATTTGAATCAGAACATGAAATGTGCTCATCAATAATAATATTTTAGTTTAAAAAACTCAATTTTGGGAAAATTTTACAAACTCAAATTTAGAAAAATAAATCATAAACCATTTTTTAAAATTTTTTAATATAATGATGTACTTAATATTTTTTTATAATACATAGGGCTTATTTCACCATTTATAAAAATGTGAGGGTTTAAAAACCCAAAAAAAAGATAAGGGTTTTTTCATGTTTTTGAAAAAGGTCAGGATTTTTTTACCCATTTTTTTCATAATAAATAACAGTTCAAATAGTTAATAATCCCAAAATTTCTAATTAAAATATTTTTAATATCTTAGGTTGGACATATGTTGGAAGATTTTATTTTAGCATGATCTTGTATATATATGACTTGATGTAAAATCAGACTTTTTATTTAGTTGTATACCAAATCCAAAATATCCAAAATCTGTTACATCTTTTTTAGAATTTTATATATATTTAATAAATCATGTATAAATCCAAAAATGTTTATGTTAATATCTTACAAAAGAAATTTAATGCACTAAAAGCATGTTAGTAATTGTCTAATATTGATTGCTTTTAATTAATAAACATATTGCAAAACATTCTACAGCTCGCTGCTGTAACTAAGCAGGGCCGTCTCTTTATTAAGTAATAGTCTGAATATGTCTTTGACCTGTGGATTCGAATCTACGAGTTGACATTGGCATCTCCAGAAGTTTTTTGCTGTGAGATATGGTGATAGGAAGCTTTCGTTGAGGATATTGAGTGCTTCTTGTGATAGCTAGCAGAGCCGCCTTTTCCTTTACAAGATTGGCCTCCGGAGGCTCCACTTTCACCAGAAACTTGTTCGGCTGAACCTTTACAGGAAGATGCTTCATCAACTACAGTTGAACTGGTGGGGCTGCTGACACCTGTAGAATCTGAGTACTCGCCTCCACTAGCCATTAAACGATCTTCATCTTTCTTTTTTTTAAGAAAAATTTCTTCTTTGCTAAGGCTTGCATTTGTAGTTCCCTTCACGACACCTTTAGAACTTGTAGTTTGACCACCGCCAGCACTGCTTTCACCGCCTCCAACACTTGTAGTTTGACCACCGGCAGCACTTTCATCACTAGTGGTGGTTTCACCACCTCCAGCACTTTTGCTTGATGAACTATCTCCTCCTGTGGAGCTATCTGTTGGACTTCCGCTAGGACTCCCAGCTTCAGCTGAAGGGGACCCGCTGTCTGAACTAGGACTTCCATTGTCTCCGGTGCTGTCATTATAGGTTCCGTTATCGGTTGGGTTTCCACTATCAGCAGGACTTCCACTATCGTCAGAAGGGGAACCACTGCCAGAGCTTGGACTTTCAGCAGAGGGGGAATCACTACCAGAGCTTGGACTTTCACCAGAGGGGGAACCACTACCAGAGTTTGGACTTCCACTGTCGCTAGGACTTCCGCTATCGGTAGGACTTCCAGAAGGGGTGTTGCTGCTAGAGTTTGGAGTTTCATTATCAGTAGGACTTCCACTATCAGCAGGGCTGTCACTATCCCCAGGACTGTCACTATCTGTAGGACTTCCAGAAGGGGAGCCGCTGCTAGAGTTTGGACTTGCATTAGCGGTAGGACTTCCACTATCGGCAGGACTTCCACTATCGGCAGGACTGCCACTATCGGTAGGACTTCCACTATCGGTAGGACTTGCAGAAGGGGAGCCGCTGCTAGAGTTTGGACTTCCATTATTGGTAGGACTTCCACTATCCGCAGGACTGCCACTATCGGTAGGACTTCCACTATCGGCAGGACTTCCTGTATCGGTTGGACTTCCACTATCGGTAGGACTATCAGTATAGGTAGGACGTCCAGAGGGGGAACCACTGCTAGAGTTTGGACTTCCACTATCGGTAGGACTTCCAGTCTCGGCAGGACTTCCACTATCCCAGTAGAAGAAGGGCTATCACCTGTGTTTCCATTTCCGGTAGGTGAAGAACTGGTACCAAAGCCAGAGCTTCCACCGTTATCACCTCCAATAAGAGATGTTAGATCAATATTTGCACCGTCACCACTCTTCTCATTAACGTTTTTAACAAATTGACCGATCCCTATCGCCCATTTTGCCATAGATATAACCATCTCTCTCCTTTGTTCACTTGTCATCATTGTTGAACCGCTCCTTTTAAACTCATTAAAAGTTTTTCCCATTGACATCAAATTATCGATTAATTTGCTCGTATCCGCCTATCGAAAAAAAAAAACACAAATCTTTGTCAATCTAAAACATGCTGAAAATGTTGTTCTTATACGAATAATAAGATACAAAATCTTACCGATGATCCCCCTTTGATACCCAATGCAGATATAGCCTTGAAGAGATTCTCACATTGTGCTTTCATTTGAGACTGAAATTCTGATGACGGTCCTGATGCCGTGTTTATGAAGCTCATGAAAGTCTTCAGCTGTGAAAAGAACTCCTGGTACTCCCCCTTCATCGGACACATATTTTGAAGGTTATCCACAAAACTAATCATACCCTTGTAAGCGAAAGGCTCAAAATCTTGAGACATTTTGGGAAATTTCCTCATGTAATGATGTAATAAGAATGTCCCTTGCGCTTCATATATGGTACTTGATGCCAAAAGCATCAACGTTAGACATATCGCTAATGGAAATTTAGTCATTTTCTTTTTTAGATGGCAATAAAAAATATTAGAAGGACTTTTAATTTTTAATTTTTAGATTTTTCCTCTTTTTTTGGTTTTTGAATGGTTTTAGTTTGTAAGAGGATTAGGTTTATATAGATGCTTGAAAATTCTAAATTAGAGTAAGAGAAATTGGTGGATCCTCTAAAGGTCACGAAAGAATAGCAGAAGGGAAAGGACTAATGGTTCTTATGTTACATAACCGATATTTAGAAGGCAACTTGTGTCGCTCGTTGGGTCTCTCTATCACTCTATATTTAGAGAATAAATCGAGCATTAATCTGAGATGTCATTTTCTCTGAAAACCTTTTCTTACTACACCTCTCCATTTGAGTTAATTTGAGAATAACCCACTGACCTTGTGAGAAATGTGTGTTGACGATTTTGCCCTTACAAACATAAAAAAAATTAAAACAAAAAAGAGAAAAGATAAAATCTTCTTCGTCTCGAGCTCCACCGTCGACCACCATTGAAGATGGAGCTTCAAACTTTAAAATTAAGGTAAATGCTTATAGTTTTATCTGTATTTCATCTAATTAGACGTATCTCTGAGTTTCTTTTGTGTTAAAGAAAGTTATAAGTTGTAAATTTGCATGTTTGTTTTCAATTAAGAAATTATGTATTTGTATGCGCATTAGGTTAGAGTGAGTTGATTAGGAGATTGGGTTGGTAATAGGTTGATTTTTACAATGAATCATAGCTAGATCAATAGATTTGGTCCAAAAAAAACTCAGTTTCGCGATTTAGTACAACTGGTGCAAACAAACTCAGTTTCGCACAACTCTACATTTTGATTATGGGAGGTACTATTCAAGGATTGAAAATTCTGGTGAATATGAATGGATAACAAAAGATAATGGTCAAAATTATGGTTTATTATTTAAGACATCGATCAATGAGATGACTTATTCTTTGTTAATCGATAGGATACAGAAGAATATTATGGTAGTTGATGGTACAATGCAGCTGAGATTGAGTTACATTTCATCTTCAATGCAATCTAGGAGGCCGACATTTATTTGGGATGATGATGACGTACAAATATTTCTAATTCTTTGTGATAAAGAGGTGTGTAAAGGTGTTTTGCATGTGGAACTCATGAAAGATACCTCAAAGGACCAATGGAGCGAGCCAAGTTCAAGTATTAAGAGTAATGAAATGTTGCTTTCAGGTGGTATAGATAAATGTATAGTTAGTGATGGTGGTGGTATGATAAATATATATGAAGGCGTCGAACAACCAGAAGAAGAACAAGAAGCAGAACAAGAACATGAGCCAGAACAAGAACATGAAGCAGAACAAGAAGAAGAGCCGATGGAGAATGTTGATATTGGAGATTGTGAAAACGATTTTGATAATGGTATGGGTAGCTCTAATAGGCATGACAATGTTGAGAATGGTGTAAGAGAATGTCCAATTGTGGAACCATGGGAAGATGGTTTGAATTTTGTAGTAGGTCAAGAATTTACTTGTAGACGGATAGTGAAAGATTTAATTGAAAGAGCTTCTAATCCGAATCGTTATGGGGTTGTTGTAGTGAAGTCGGAACCGAAGTTATATGTCATAAAATGTTGTGAAGCAAAAGACGGTTGTAAGTAGCATTTACGAGTTGCCAAACTGAAAAATTCTGAATATTTCTCGGTTAGAATTTACACAAAATTCCATACATGCTCTCGGGCTAGTTCCAGTACAAGCTCTTATAGAAAGAAAGGCACACCAGGATTAGTTGCATCTGTTTTGAAAGAAGATTATGCTGGCAAATTCAAGACTCCAAGCTCCTAAAGGCCTCATTGGAATAGTTCCGTCAAGAGTTGGTGTAAAGTATCATACTCTACCGCATATAGAGGGAAAAAACAAGTTGTTTATGATGTGAGGGGTAGTCCAGAGGAGTGTTATAAGATGTTGTACTCTTATTTGTTCATGTTGGAGAAGGTGAATCCCGGTACATGAACAAAAGTGAAATTGGATGAAGAAAAAAGGTTTCAATACTTATTCATAGGTTTGAGAGCTTCTATTGAAGGGTTTCAAGCGATGAAGAAAGTGATAATTATGGATGCAACTTTTCTTACAACTGTATATGGTGGAACACTTATTTTTGTTGTGGCTCAGGATTCGAATCATCATCATTATCCGATTGCATTTGCTGTAATTGATGGTGAGAAAGTTGCAAGTTGGACATGGTTTTTCAATGACCTGAAAACCGTAATACTGGATAGTGATGAATTAGTTTTCGTTTCAAACAGAAATGCAAGTCTCATCAAGACAATACGTAATGTGTACCCGAAATCTCAGCATGGGTATTGTATATACCATTTGTCCCAAAACGTGAAAACAAAAGTTTCTAATGTCAACAAAGAAATAGTTACATCAAAATTCAGGGAAGTTGCTCAGATTTATGAAGTGGGTGAGTTTGAAAAAGAGTATGCTGATTTTTTTAAGAAGATATCCTAGTACAGCCGCATATTTGGAGACTACTTGTAAAATTAAAAAATGAGCAAAGTGTTATTTTCCATTTGCAAGATACAACATAGACACCAGCAATGTTGTGGAATATATGAATAGTGTATTTAAGGAAGCAAGGAAGTACTCCTTATTACCATTGATTGATGTGATTCTTGGAAAATTCGACGAATGGTTTAACAAGCATAGGAAGACTTCTGTTGGTGGATCGAGCTCGCATAAACTGGTACCTCTTTTAGAGAAAATATTGCATGTAACGTGCGCTGAGGCAAAGTTCTTAAACGTGACTGAGCTAAACAGCTTCTTACTTGAATATATTGTGATTGGGCAGGATGGAAGGTCTTATTCCGTGGACTTGTTATCGAGAACTTGCAGTTGCAATCGTTTTAATATAGACAAGTATCCTTGTGTTCATGCAGCAGCTGCCAACATTTGTAACACGGAGAAGGAAGATAGAACTAGGCATTTCAAAATGCATGAATTATGCTCAAAATATTATTGGAGGGAACAATGGGCGTTAGCGTATTGTAAGACGATTCATCCGGTGCCACCTCAGTCTTCTGGGATGTTCCAGCTGAGGTACTAGCATTAACAACCTTACCTCCATATTATGAAAAAAAGAAAAGAAGAAAAAAAGAGAAGAGGTTACCTTCGGTTGGAGAACGTTGACTAAAGAAGAAAAAGAAGGCAGGAGGTTGTGAAAGTGGTACTCATAGTCAAAAGCACTAATGAAAGTGGTACGCAATGTCAGAGTGATAGTCAAGACTGGAATAGATGGTCTCAAGCTAGTATTTCTACTTAAGGTGGTACTCAAGGTCAAAGTCGTAGATAAGGGTGGGGTAGGTGGTTTGAGAGTGGTGATCAAAGTGGTACTGGAGGTTAATTCATGTATGTATTTGTATGTGTTGCTATTTGTAATTGCTTCTTAGTATTTTGAATTTGGTTGTGAGACTATTTCAGTATAATTGTATTTCAGGAAAGTACAACTTGGTATTACTATCTGTCATAAAGTACAACTAAGCTCTTTAGGTGCAACTTGGTATTACTGTCTGTCATAAAGTACAACTAAGTTCTTTAGGTGCAACTTGGTATCACTGTCTGTCATAAAGTACAACTAAGTTCTTTAGGTGCAACTTGGTATTATTGTCTGTCATAAAGTACAACTAAGCTCTTTAGGTGCAACTTGGTATTACTTTATTTCATAAAGTACAACTAAACTTAATTTTATATCATAAAAACATAAACAAAATTAAAATATATATAAACAACACAAAACATCTTTCAAAGTTTCATATCATATAACTTTTACCTTATTAATGACAGTAAAAAATTATCTGTTTAACAGTTGGATCATCTTCTTATTTACACATCATATACCTTATATGTTTAAGATCATTTTACATATTATGATGCCAATCAAACTGAAAATGTGTTTTAATTTATAAAATTGCTTTCCACCAATGTAAATGTACTTTCAAAGTTAAAATCATAAGTATAACTAATTAAAATTAATATGAAATAATTTTATACATGATAGAACTAATAAAAACTAGAAACTCATTAAAATACAACTATGTAGAGTGGTGTACAACTTGAAAATTGGGTACAACTGTTTGACATTTTTTCCAAAGACAATATTGAAATGGCTGCGCCATGGTCTGCAAGTGTTTTAAATGGCGGCGCCATCTGTTAGTCTAAAAAAACGTAGGTTTATTTGAAATTTGAAAATTATTTCGAATAACTTTTCCATTTATTCTTTCCCAATTTGATTTGTAAGACTTACTTTTCCTTTGTAAGACTTATCTTTCTTTCAAAAGACTAATCTTTGTTTTGTTAGTTCTAATATTTTTATTTTAGTTCATATTGTAGTTAGACCTAGTTGGGTCAGTTGTACAAAAAAATTCAACAAACATAAAAATAGGATAATAAGTTACTTGTACCAACATAACAAGTCGTCTCTAAAGAAACTACAACCAAAACAGTATCTAAATAAGTTCCACAACAAACACAAACATATCATATGGAGAATAGTCAACTCCTAAACCATAGTTCACATGAAAATGATAAAAAACAAGATCATGTCTTATTCTTCTTCGTCTCATTAATCCATGGAAAAGAGTTGTACTTTGAAGGCTTTACCTTCCTCTTCCTCTTCTTACTAGCCTTTTCGTTCTCATCAATTGAATTCACATCATCTTTCTTCTTCTTTTCCACTTTTTTTTTATCATATTTTTCCTTGATAGGTATAGTCTTCACCCTTTTACCATCCTCTCTAATCCTAACCTGGGAGCAAGACTGCTTTGAAACTGTACGTGGCCCTCTTTTTCTACTCTTCTGAACTGGTACCACTTGTACGTCTTCTCCACCAGCAACCTGTTCTTCTTCTTCTTTCTCTTCCTCAATGATCTCTTTCTCTCCACCAGCAACATCTTCTTCTTTTTTCTCTTCTTCAACTCTGTCTTTTTCTTTCTCTTTCTCTACACCAGCAACAGCTTCTTCTTCTTTATCTTCCTCACTGCTCTCTTTTTCTTTCTCTTTCTTTACACCAGCAACAGCTTCTTCTTTTTTCTCTTCCTCACTGCTCTCTTCTTCGTTCTCTTCCTCACTGCTCTCTTTTTCTTTCTCTTTCTCTACACCAGCAACAGCTTCTTCTTCTTTCTCTTCCTCACTGCTGTTTTTTTCTTTATTTTTCTCTCCACCAGCCACAGCTTCTTTTTCTTTCTCTTCCTCAATGCTCTCTTTTTCTTTATCTTTCTCTCCACCACCCATAGCTTCTTCTTCTTCATCTTCCTCACTGCTCTCTTTTTCTTTATCTTTCTCTCCACCACCCACCTCTTCTTCTTCTTCTTTCTCTTCCTCAACTGTTTCTTTTTGTTTCTCTCCTCCAATAACCTCATCTGTGGTCTCATCATCCACCTCAATCGCATCTTGGTCAATCTCATTTCTTCCTGAAATATCAAAATAACCATCACCAATATCATTTTCATCATGCCATGCAGGATTCAATTCCTTCCTAACAGATTTTTTAACTTCCTTAAAACCCATCTTCAACAGTTTGTACTCTTTCACTTAGAACACCAAGCTGCTCATGGATAACTTTAAAGCTGTCATCCATTTTCTTAAACCCCTCTTCTGTATATTTTCTCAAAATTTGAACAACAAAAACAAGGCCATAAGATGCATCATTTGACCTAGCTTCCGGAGCAACAACTGATGGAGTTCCAATTGATGGAGCCTGAGATGATGGAGTTTCAATTGATGGAGCCTGACCTGATGGAGCCACATCTGACTTGTGTGCAGTAACATCCAACTTGAACATCTTTTTAAACAATATCTTCTTCTTTTGAACGAGTAGACGCTCGTGCCAACCATCAACAACTGCATCAGTCTCATCTCTGCCATTCTCTAAAGCATCCATATCCATGATTCTAGACAAAATAGCTTCCTCACCCACATATGGTTCCAAGATACTATGAATATTTTGTCAATATAAACAAATAAAAAAAAAAATAAATAAACCCTAGTTTTGAATAATTTAAGATAAGGTAAATGCTTACCTTTGTTGTTCCAAGCGCATCATTGATGTTACTTAGTGGGAATCCTTTCATTGCATATGGCTTAAACTTTGTTTTGCACCTTCTAGGACATTCATCATCTACACGTCTAAGGCCTTCTCTGAATTCTTTCATCAGATCGGGAATTGCCTCAAAGGCAAGAAGCTGCACATAGAGTTAAAGTATTAATATCATAATATTAGGGAATGAAATTACAAAATGATATAAATATATGATCATTACCTCCATAGGAATAATGAACCTAGGGTATACCCATCCTGACTGCCAAACTCCCTTGAAATGATCCATCATATGTTGAATTTCTTTGACATTGTCTTCAAACGACAATGTACCCCACATAAATGTTTTACACATTTCAAGATCAACAACAGCTCTGAGAAAGAAAGGATGAATTGAAGCTCCATCTTTTCCTGACTTGGTCTTTCCTATTATAGCGCTCGCCAAGAAGTAAAGAACAGCCATCCTCAACCTATCATCACAACACTTCATCTTTTTTAACTTATCCTCCACTAACTTCAACGTTACTTTTGATCCTCTAGGAAAGTACTTATCAACAAACCTCATACTGCCCATCTCTTCATAGTTGGTTGGAAGCTCATGGTAGTACAATCCGGAGATGAGTGCATGCTCTCTTAATGAATACCGGATTGGAACTCATTCACAATAAACCAACACTTATTTTTTTCTCCGTAACAACCGTGCGAAGTAACAACATCCACATATCCATTTCCTTATGGTTTTTGTCCTTTGGTATGTGGAAGAAGTGCTTGAACTATGGGTGATCTACAAACCAGGTCTTCTCAGTATCTGACAGCCATTTTAGATTAAAGATCATCTCCACAGCCTTCTCTATATAGCACTTTGATGATATCTTACACGACTTTTATATTCAGTCGGTTCAATGTACATCTTCAGAGGCTGCAATACTTCATGATCATCTTCCATATCCTGAAATCAAAGGCATCAATCAATAAGTCAATCTAACCTAGTTTTACATTTTTTTATAACTTTCCCAAACCAAGAACTACATCCTCACAATTATATAAAAGATTACCAAGTACTACTTATTTTTTCTCTCATATACCAAGTATCAAAATTCCTTCTTAATCAGCTTTTGGTTCATCACTAAAATTCAGTTTTAATTACAATCAAATAGACTGTCAATTTAGTTAAACTATACCCTAAAGACAATAACAAGGATCAACCCAAGGGAATCACATAAACATGCATTCAAAACAAGAAACCAAATTGAGCAATGGCAGCGACAATCAATAAGCTAAGAAGGCTAGTTAGAAGAATCGAAACATCAGAATCCAAATGAAGTTTAGGTAAAGAATTACCTTGGTCTCTTCTTCTTCTTTGTCTTCTTCTTCACGGTTCCTTACTTCTTCATCTCTATTCGCTCTTTGTACTTGGTTTTCTTGGTGTAGTTGTGGATGTCCTTCTTCTTCTTCTTCTTCATCATGGTTCCTTACTTCTTCATTTCTGTTCGATCTCTGAACTTGATTTTCTCGGGGTTGTTGATGTTCTTCTTCTGCTACTGTTTCTTCTTCTCGCCTCCTTTCTTATTCTCGCTTCCTTTCTTCTTCTCGCTTCCTTTCTTCTTCTTGCCTCCTTTCTCCTTCTCGCTTCCTTTCTTCTTCTCACTTCCTTTCTTCTTCATTCCTATCATCCACTTGAGAATCCACTTCTCGTGCACGAGAACGAAGAGCTCTCGTTTTCACCATTGCTTTCTTCTAATCGGAACAATTCGATTTCCTCTCAGTTGTATGCAGTTTGAGAGATTTGTACGAAACCATTACGTTTTTGAGAAAATGAAATTTGATCTTGATTTTGGGGAATTGAAAATGAAAATCGGAGGACTCGAATTGAATGAGTTTAGGGATTTGATTTGGTTTGATCCGATAACCCGATCTGGGTGGGTAAATTACTGGTCGGGTCTGTAATTAAACAAAAAAGTGAGGGTCAAGAGAGTAATTGGCATTTTTCTGAATTAAAATAATTCAAAACGATTTTGGTTAGTGGAAGAAAGGGTGGTCGAGGTTAGTTTTTGACAAGGAAGGACAATATAGAAATTGTTCCGAATAAATCCCCGACCCCCGAAAAAAATTATTATAACATTTAAGTACAGATCCATATATATATATATATATATATATTTGTAGAATAAGAATCCTTTCAATTCTTATTACATTCCTGCTCTTAGCTATTATTTCTTTAACTATATTTCAAATCCATCAATTTGCATTAACTATGTTTTCCCGAAAATCTTTAATATTAAAAGAAAAACATCGTTTTTCTGTTTTTTGTTTTTATTTTTATTTTGTAAAAGCTATTCAATTTGCCAAACACTCCACTTTAACTTATGTTTTATATTATGTTAGTTTTAGTACATATATCAAACACTAAAAGTTTATCCATTTACATTTTGATAAGTACTTGAGACCAAATTCTTATTTCCACAAATGATTCTTTCAAATTGAAACCAATATCTCATTTTCATTAAAAATATTTGTCTATTTTTGTTAATTTTTTAACAGTAAATGTCTATATCCTTTAAACTAATCTTTGTTTTATTTCATGTTTTTATGATGTGAACATTAATAACTAATTATCACAAATAAATAACAAATTTAACACTTAATATTTAATAAGAAATAATTAATTTATGATGCCTACTGTTGACTATATTACAAAATATATTAATTTAAAGATTCAAACACGAAAATATACAAATATACAAAAAGTTAATAAAGTAATAAATATATATTAAAATCTAAATAAATATACAAAACACATAAGATAATAATACAAATATTAACTAAACAACAAAAACTAACAATATATCTCTATATCTGATTATATAAACATTGAGCTCTCTCACTACAATTGGACATGTGTCAAAATTATAATTAACAAGATCATGACACATGTTGATTGATCGGTTAGATTATGATACATGTAAGACACTGTGTTATTTTTGTTTTTTTTTAATTAAAAGGAAAATCAATAAAATAAATAATAATAATAAAATATTTATTTTTACTTTCTATTTTTCTAATACATGTTAAATCTTATTATATCAATAAAATCTAAATTTTATTTTTAAATTTAGATTTTTATATTATTTAAGCTATAATAAAAGTTTTCACACCCTTCTAATCATTTGAACGGACAAAAACTAGATTAGTATAATGGATAAGTGTTAAATAAATTATGTAATAAATTTATTGGATTAATTATTAACCGATGAATATATCAAATGAATGGATCAAATAAACACATAAATCTAACCTAATTCATTACCCTAAATGGATAAGTGTTAAATAAATTTTGTAGTAAATTTATTGGATTAATTATTAACCCAAGAATATATCAAACTGAATAGATCAAATAAACACACAAATCTATTTAATCTGATATATAAAAAAAGAAGAGTTTGGGGCCTCTGGAAGTATCCACATCGGCTTCTAAAAGTCTTCCTAGAATTGTGCCACATCAGAGTTTTAAAACTCCTCTTAGACTATCCCATGCCAGACCGGTTTGGACAAAAAATAAATAAACTCCTCTATTTGCACTCGTAAATTAAATTAAGTGGCCTAAATAAATGAAAAATTAATATAAGTACGGTGGCTCAAGTAAAAACATTTCTGGATAGTTTGAAGCAATTGACTTATAACGAAGCATATCTCTTCGTCTTCTCTCTGCCAATTTTTATTTTTCCTCCTCTCTGCAAAATCATTGATTCGTTGTATAAATTTACTTACAATAAACAATGCAATCCAGGATCAAACCCCTCAACTTCTATCTTAATCGTTTCATTGCACTATATTTAAAGATTGGATGAGAAACCACAGTTCGCCTCTCCAGAAAAAATAGCAAAAAAAAGAGCGAGAAATCTGCTTGTAGAGTTCGTTGCCGGAACTATTTTTGGCGGAAAAATGACAAAACTATTTTTGGACGGAAAATGACGAGACAATTTTTGGCGAAAAAATAACAGAACCATTTTTGGTGAAAAAATGATTGGACTGTTTTTGGCAGAAAAATTGTATGTTCACACTTTGGCGGTAAAATTGTATATTCAAATTTTGGCTGGAAAATTGAAAGAGTGTAAGAATTGGTTAAGTTGGTTTTTAAAATTGATGGTTAAATGGGTTAACAATCAACCGATTTGACCCAACGCATTTGATCCATCAATCCATTTAACCATTAACTCATTTAACTCATCAACCCACTAGGATCAAAAAATTTAACCCATTAGGGTTAATGGGTTGGGTTGAGTTGGGTCATATTCATGACCCATTTTGACACTCCTATTTACTATCTTTAAATCCGTATTTTTGTGTATCAGATTGTTCTATCCTTAAAATCTACGATTTTGCTCTTAGCTTGCTTCTATGTCTTTGTGGAAAAGTATATCATACATCTCTTTAGTTCAAGTTTTTTGGAAACCCAAAACGAAATCAATAGTTTATTTAATACAATCAAATAATACATGTTCATGGTCTAAAGATACAATCAATAAACTATGAACTCTTTCCATTTGATTAGAGTAAACCATGAACATGTAAAAAAAAAAACAGAATAAATCGATCACTACCTTAAGGAGAGACACCAAAGTTGTTTTGTTTAGAAGATTAAGCAACTATTTGAATATCCGTCGGAGCTACTGCCGGAATAGCTGGAGGTAGAGGATGAGCTGGTGGTAGTGCGGTGGAGTTGTAAACGTTCATGACATCTTGGATTCCATGTAATAGATTTTGAACTCGAATTTTCTCTTGATCCAACATTACCTTCTCGAGTAGGATGTATTCGTTCAACATTTCATCCAAGGGAACTAAACTGTGCACTACAACCTGAATAACACGAAAAAGAAGCAGAGCAAAGAAAAAGAAAACATTTTGATAATAAAATCTCACTTTCAGCAAAACATAATCATCTATGTAGAAAGTGACTCAGATTTCTCTTCAAGATATGTCTAGGTGTGACAAAGACTCACAGGAAAAGAGAGGGTATACCTCAAGGCTTTCAAGAAGAAGCACGTGGAGATCACGTGAAGATGAAAGACTCGAGATTAAGAATGATTTGGATCTAAGAGAAACAGGGGAGCGAAAGCTTGAGAGTGATTGTATTTGATACATTGGTCACAAAGTTTCTAGTGGATTTTCCGGAGGAGATTCTCCAGCGAGACGTAGCGTTTTCCGGTTTGGAAACATGAACTCGTAAAATGTGTGTGTTCTTGCTTTTATTCTTCTTTCGTGTTTTAGATTCATTCACTGACTCAAATCTGGTTTCGATTCTACTGTTCTTGAGCTCAGATCGGTGATATACCTTCTCAATTTGGTATCATGGCCTGGCATTGAGCTAAGGAGAATCGGAGGATGACTGGATCAAAGATCAAGGTTTCGATGTTCGACAGATCGAGAGATTTTTCTCTCTGGAAGACGAGGATGCTTGCACAGCTTAGAGAAATTATCAACGAAGCAACTCATGGCGGAAGAAGAACAAGATCCAGAAAAATGCAAGAAGAGAGATGAGGATGTAGCCGCAAGGTTAGAAAGATGCGATAAAGTTAAGAATCTGATCTTCTTGAATGTTGTGGATAAGGTTCTGAGGAAGATAGAACACTGTGAGACTGCAGCTGAAACTTGGATTGCTATGGATAAATTGTTCATGCTTAGATCGCTTCTGCATAGGGTGTATATGCAGTTGAACTTCTATACTTTCAATATGCAGGAAACTAAGAGGATTGATGATAACATTGATGATTTCTTGAAGATAGTTGCAGACCTTAGCCATTTGCAAATCGATGTACCAGATGAAGGACAAGCAATTCTCTTACTGAGTTCTTTACCCATGAGGTATGATAATCTGGTTGAAACTTTGAAATACAGTAACAGTAGAGAGAAGTTAAGACTAGAAGATGTGATGGTTGGTGGTAGAGACAAGGAGAGGGAATTGACTCAAAACTCTAGGCCTGTAGCTGAGGGAAACTTTGCAAGAGGTCGACAAGAAGGGAGCTACAGCAACAACCAGTCACAAAAGGGAAAAATCAGAGCTCGGTCAAAATCAAGAGATGGTAAGCGAGTATGCTGGATTTGTGGCAAAGAAAGACATTTCAAAAAGCAATGTTTTAAGTGGTTAGATCAGAACAAAGGAAAGGGACAAGGTCCAGATAAAGGCAAGTCAAGTCTGGCTAAAGCTGCAACAAAAATTCTAGATCCTGGAATGGTTTTAATGGCTGAAGAAGAGAACCTATTGGTAACAGTTAGTACCGAGAATTAATGGGTTCTTGGCACATGATGCTCTTTTCACATGACACCAAGAAGAGATTTGTTTTGTGACTTCAAAGAGCTAAACTCTGGATATGTCAAGATGGGAAATGACACGATATCTCAGGTTAAAGGTAACATCCCGGTTTTTGGTATATAATGGTGCATAATGAGAGTTTAAGAGATTTGATTTGGGTACCTATGTCACAAAAGTGCAACTTATCTTTTCTGTCACTTCTCTAGTTAGAACTTCAGAGTTAAGCTTGCTTGGGTTGGAGTAGCACTAGAAAGGGTGACCTATCGCGAAGTGATTGTTGGTAGCATGTGAGTGAAGCCAAAACAGGGAAAAAGATCATGTGGTGATTTGTATGGATAGTAACAAGTCTTTAGAGCCTCTCGAGATAATGCACCAGCCGTTGGACGAAAATGGGGCCCACAGACCTAGAGGGGACGTGGAGCGTTATGGACCTAGAGAGGGCGTGGGGCTCACAGGCCTAGAGAGACCATGAGGTGCTCATGGACGGTGGCGGTCGGGGCGTTACAAAAGGAATGGGAAATATCAAGCTAAGTAATTCTAATGGTACAAGTGTCATTCTCACAGAAGTGAGATGATGTTGGTTTAAATCCTTAAAGTTGTTAAAGGATGTTTGAAAATTCTCAAGGGTCAAAAGAGAGAAACCTTATATATTCTGCAAGGAGAAGCTAAAGTTGCAGAATCCAATATTTTGGAAAAATAGAAGGATGAGACTGCATTGTGGCATAGCAGACTAGGCCATATGAGTCAGAAAGGATTAGAAGTATTGGTGAAGAAAGGATGCTTAAAGCGTGAAGTAATAAAAGAGCTGCAGTTTTGTGAGGATTGTGTATATGGGAAGAATCACAGGGTGAGTTTTGCACCTGCACAACATATGATAAAAGAAAAGCTTGGATATGTGCACTCGGATTTATGGGGTTCTCCACACAATCCTCCATCGCTTGGTAATTGTCAATACTTCATCTCTTTTATAGATGATTACTCACGGAAGATTTGGATTTATTTCCTAAATAGAAAGGATGAAGCATTTGAGAAGTTTGTAGACTGGAAACGAATGGTAGAGAATCAGTCTGAAATGAAGGTTAAGAAGTTGAGGACTGATAATGGTCTAGAGTATTGTAATCATTACTTTGAGAAGTTTTGTCGAGATGAAGGCATTTTCAGGCACAAGACATATACATACACCCCACAACAAAATGGGGTTGCAGAAAGGTTAAATCGAACTATTATGGATAAAGTGAGGAGCATGCTTAGTGATAGTGGTATGGATAAGAAATTCTGGGCTGAGCCTGCTTCTACATCGGTGTATCTTATAAATAGATCACCATCAACAGCAATAGATTTCGATTTACCTGAGGAAAGATGGACCTTGCCATTACCAGGCATGAGTATTGATTATACTGAGATATTCTCACCTGTTGTGAAGCATGTGTCCATCAGGTACATTCTATCAATGGTGGCATAGTTTAACATGGAGTTGCAGCAAATGGACGTTAAGACTGCTTTCTTACATGGATTTCTTGATGAAGAGATTGTTATGGCCAAACCTGAAGGTTTCATGGATAAGAAGTTCCCGAACAAGGTATGTTTACTGAAAATATCTCTTTATGGCTTAAGCAGTCTCCTAGGCAATGGAACCTTAGATTTGATGAGTTCATGAAGGGCATTGGTTATGTAAGAAGTGCATATGATAGTTGTGTATATCTGAAAGAGCTTAGTGACGGAGCTCATGTTTACTTACTCTTGTATGTGGATGATATGCTGATTGTATCTCTGAACAAATCACATGTTCTGGAACTAAAGAAGTTGCTGAGTAAAGAGTTTGAAATGAAAGATTTAGGAGATGCTAAGAAGATCTTGGGTATGGAGATTACCAGAGATTGTTCTGCAGGTACACTGACATTGTCTCAGGAAGGTTATGTGAAGAAAGTTCTGAGATCCTTTAATATGGATCAAGCTAAGTCAGTGTCAACACCAATGGGAGTTCATTTCAAACTCAGAACAGCTACAGATGAAGAATATGAGGATCAGTGTGAAAGAATGAAGATTGTTCCATATTCTAATACGGTTGGAAGTATCATGTATTCAATGATATGCACTCAGTCAGATCTTGCATATCCAGTTGGGATAATAAGTCGGTTCATGAGTAAACCACTCAAGGATCATTGGCAAGTGGCTAAGTGGGTCTTGAGATACATGAAAGGTACAAAAGATAAGAAGTTGTGCTACAGGAAACAAGATGATGTTGATAGTAGAGGATATTTTAATATGTCTTCACTTTTGGAGGCAATACTATTAGCTAGAAGTCAAAATTGCAGAAAGTAGTGGCTCTTTCAACAACAGAGGCTGAATATATGGCACTAACAGAAGCTATAAAGTGTTAATATTTTGATTGAAGGATAAAACTCTGTTTTATCAGAACATAAGAACAGAGTACTAAGAGGGAAAACGAAAGCTTTATTAATCAGAATGATTTTATGTTGTTACATACTCGATCTATTTATACAAACTGAAAGGACACGACTTACAAACAACACAACTCTGTGTAAACAAACACAACCTTTCAAATACTAACTGTATTTAAATAAAATAACTAATTAATGTAAATAACTTAAATTATATAAGTATGATTATCGTTCAATACTCCTTCTTAATCATATCTTGGTTTTACTCCAAGCTTCCTTCGTAATTCTTCAAATCTTGATCCATTAAGTGCCTTTGTCAGAAGATCTGCAAGTTGTACTTCTCCTTCACAGTACTTGAGTTGAATTAAACCGTTATGTTCTACTTCTCGAACAAAGTGATACTTGATCTGAAGATGCTTGGTTCTTCGATGTTGTACTGGATTCTTGCCAATAGCAATTGCAGATTTATTGTCGCAGTAGATGGGAACACCACTTTGAGACTTAAAACCGATTTCTTCTAGAAGTCTTCTCAGCCAGATTGCTTGATTTGCTGCAGCATATACAGCAATATACTCTGCTTCTGCTGTTGATTGTGCCACCATTTGCTGCTTACTTGATTGCCAACAAAATATTGCCGAACCAAGAGTAAAAATGTACCCAAAAGTGCTCTTCATATCTTCATTTGAGCCACCCCAATCACTGTCTGAATAGCCTAACAATTCTGGATTTTCAATACTTGTAAACTGAACTCCAAAGTTAGATGTACCTTTAATGTATCTTAATACTCTCTTGGCCTCTTGGTAGTGCTTCATGAGTGGCATAGACATATATCGTGAGAGATAGGAACTTGCAAAAATCAAGTCTGGTCTTGATGTGCAAAGATACAAAAGACCACCAATGATGCTTCTAAACTTTGTTGGATCTCCATATTCTTGATCGTCTTCTATCTTCTTGCCGCTTGGTGTAAGTGGAGAACTTACACTTTTACTTCCATTCATCCCAAACTTCTCAACAAGTTTGTTGGCATATTTTCCTTGTGATAGAAAAATCCCATTGTCATCTTGAATTACTTCCATTCCAAGAAAATGATTTAGTAACCCCAAATCTGTCATCTCAAACTCCTTCTCCATATCGTCTTTGAATCTTCCAATGAGTTGAGAGTTGTTTCCTGTGATCACTAAGTCATCAACGTAGAGACTTACGATCAGAATGTCCCTGTCTCTCTTCATCACATACAATGCTGCATCATTCATGCTTCTTTGAAATCCTTGATGATGAAAATATGCATCAATTCTCCCATACCAAGCCCTAGGGGCTTGTTTTAACCCGTACAGAGCCTTACGCAGCAACAAGACTTTGTCTTCTTCTCCTTTTGCTATGAAACCAGGCGGTTGTGCAACATAGACCTCTTCTTTAAGTTCTCCATTGAGGAATGCTGATTTGACATCCATTTGATAAAGCCTCCACTTTATTTGTGCAGCGAGAGCAAGTATGACTCGTATTGTATCATGTCTTGAAACAGGTGCAAACGTTTCAAGATAATCAACACCATATCGTTGAGAAAAGCCTCTTGCGACTAACCTTGCTTTATACTTGACTGGATCTCCATTTGCATTAGTCTTGATACGATAGATCCATTTTACGCTTATGATGTTTTTCTTCTCTGGTTTCTTCACCAGCAACCATGTTTTGTTTTTCTCTATCATCTTGATTTCCTCTTCCATAGCTTTTCTCCAATCTTCGATCTCTGAGGCTTCATCGTACGTCTGTGGCTCCTCATTCATCATTAGCCATGCTTCATGTGTTAGATCCATCTCCACTGGTTCTGTTTGTTGAACTATCTCATTTATAGACCGAAATTTTCTTGGTCTTTAAGAGAATCTTCTTCTTCTTCACTTTCGCTTTGAGTGTTTATGACCATGTTTGGTTCTTGATCTTGATGATTTTCTTCAGGCTCTGCTTCATTTGGAGATAGAAAGATCTGCTTCATTTCTTTTTTCTCCCAGTCCCATATTTTTTCTTCATCAAATATCACATCTCGTGATATTTCTACTTTCGCTTCGTCTAATAAGAGTACTTTGTACCCTTTAGACTCACTGCTGTAGCCTATGAACACACCACATTTGGCTTTGTCATCAAGTTTCTTCCTTTTTTTGTCTGGAATATGCATATAGCATACGGACCCGAACACTTTCAAGTGTTTCACACTTGGTTTGACACCACTCCAGTTTTCCATTGGTGTCACATCTTCTTCAAGAGCATTGGTAGGTAATAGGTTTTGAATATAGTTTGATGTAGCCACAGCTTCAGCCCATAACTTGGTTGGAAGACCTTGATCCACGAGCATCGAACGAACCATCTCTAGTAATGTTCTGTTTTTTCTCTCTGAGACACCATTCTGTTGCGGAGAATATGGTGTTGTGATTTGCTTCTGTATTCCAGCCTCTTGACACAACTTGATAAACTCCTTGGATATGAATTCACCTCCACCATCTGTTCTTGTTGCTTGATCTTTTTTTCAGATTGATTTTCGACCAATAACTTGAACGCCTTGAACTTCATAGAACTTCACTTTTGTTTTTGATAAAATACACCCAGCTCATCCGTGTATAATCATCAATAAACAGTACAAAGTACTTGCTTCCACCCATCGATTTGTTTTGCATAGGACCGCAAACATCTGAGTGAATCAACTCCAACGCTTCACTTGTTTTTGTTTGAGATTTCTTAGGAAAACTTCTCCTTGTTTGTTTTCCTATCTCACATGAGTCGCATACTCCTTTTGTGACTTCGAACTTGGGAAGATCATTCACAATCTTCATTTTCTGCATCTTCTGTAATTTATCAAGGCCGACATGCCCCAATCTTCTATGCCATAACTTGTCTTTGTTTTCTTCTTCTCCAACTGCAAGTAAGGCACTTACTTCAGATTTCCTCCACTTGAATGGAAAACTCTTATGCTTCATCCTTATTTTCAGAACCCTTCTTCCTTGAGGATCGTTGATGAGACATCTATTTGCTTCAAATAGAACTCCATATCCATTTGAAATCATCTGAGAAATGCTTAATAGGTTTCTTGCTAAATTCGGCACTAGAAATACCTCTTTGATGATCTTCTCTCCTTGGCTTGTCATCACTTGGATATCTCCTTTTCCTGCCGTCATTACTCGTTGACCATTCCCCACTTTGATTGGCACCTTTATGCTTTTGTCAAGAGTGATGAAGTATTTAACTTCCTTGGTCATGTGGTTAGTGCAGCCGCTGTCAACTAACCATATTTCATCATCTTCTTGTGATGATATTTCTTCTTCAGTCATACTGAACAGTATGTGATTTTCATCATCTGTTTCTTCAAAACTTAGATCCGCTCCCTCAGTTCTTCTAAGTTTGCAATTTTTTGCTAGATGTCCTGGTTTGTTGCACACAAAACATCTTCTTTCATTATTCACCATTTGTCGTGAGGAGGCACCTTTGTTCTTCTTTGACCAACAATCACTTTCATTGTGATTGTTTCGTTTGCAAATGCCACACCACTTCTCTGTCTTCTTTTGACTTTTTCTTCACGTTTGTTCTCCCCATAGAATGCTCCTTCTGTTGAACGTTCTTCACGGACTGATATACGTCTTTCATGTGCCTTTAATGTTCCTATCAAGTCTGTAACTGATAGTTCAGGTAAGTCCTTTGTTTGCTCCAACACTGCCACGATGCTATCAAACTTCTCTGGAACCGAAATCAGAATCTTTTGCACCATTTGATAATCTGGTTTCTCTTCTCCATGAAGTCTGAGTTAATTTCCCATCTCAATTAACTTTGTAGTGAAGGTGTTGATACTGTCGCCTTCATTCATCTTCAGATTTTCATATTCTCTTCTAAGAGATTGAAGGTTTATCATTCTGACTTGTTGTGATCCTTCGAACTCTGATTTTAAAGAGTTCCAAGCTTCTCTTGCGCTTGTTGTAGGAGCAATTCTCGGAAATATGGATTCCGATACTGCAGTTTGAAGGATTTGCAAAGCAGTCAGATCTTTTAAAGATGCCTCATCACATCTATTCTTTTGTTGCACAGCTTCTGGAGTATGATCTCCTCTTGCAGGTGAATCCGGAACTCCTTCTTCAACAACTTCCCACAATTTCTTTGTTTGGAAAATTGTTTTCATTTTGATGCGCCAAAAACCATAACTCTCACCATTGAATATCGGTGCCACAATGTGTGACATCGTCTCCATAATTCTCACTTTTCTCTCTTAAATTTGTCCCTTGAATCAGTAGAGCTCGATACCATGTTAATATTTTGATTGAAGGATAAAACTCTGTTTTATCAGAACATAAGAACAGAGTACTAAGAGGAAAAACGAAAGCTTTATTAATCAGAATGATTTTATGTTGTTACATACTCGATCTATTTATACAAACTGAAAGGACACGACTTACAAGCAACACAACTCTGTGTAAACAAACACAACCTTTCGAACACTAACTGTCTTTAAATAAAATAACTAATTAATGTAAATAACTTAAACTATATAAGTATGATTATCGTTCAATATAAAGGAAGCTGTTTGGGTCAAGGGTTTGGCTGAAGAACTTGGCTATCCTCAGAAGTTTGTGGAAGTTCACTGTGATTCACAAAGTGCTATAGCACTAGTTAAGAATTCTGTGCATCATGAGAGGACTAAGCACATTGACATCAGACTACATTATATTCGGGATGTCATTAGTGAGGGTTTGGTTAAGGTGGTGAAGATTGCGAGTAAATGCAATCCGGCTGATATTTTTACCAAGGTGTTACCTGTCAACAAGTTTGAGGGAGCGTTACAGATGCTCCGAGTTACTGAAGAATGAGCGGTAGGACTCAGGTAACGGAGGGGAAGATCCAAGAACTAGAAGAGAAAAAGATATTGAAGGTAATCAGAGTCAAGGTAGATTCTCTTCAAGATATGTGTGACAAAGACTCTCAGGAAAAGAGAGGGTTTATCTCAAGGCTTTCAAGAAGAAGCACGTGGAGATCACGTAAAGATGAAAGACTCGCTGCAAACAAACATCAAGGGCAAGAGAGTCTTTTATATTGTTATCTCTAATTCATCTTCTCTAATCTTATCTTGAAAGTTTGCTAGAGCTGGAGAGATTGAGATTAAGAGTGATTTGGATCTGAGAGAAACGGGAGAGGGAAAGCTTGAGAGTGATTGTATTTGATACATTGGTCACAAAGTTTCTAGTGGATTTTCCGGAGGAGATTCTCCGGTGAGACGTAGCGTTTTCCGGTTTGGAAACGTGAACTCGTAAAATCTGTATGTTCTTGCTTTTATTCATCTTTCGTGTTTTAGATTCATTCGGTGACTCAAATCTGGTTTTGATTCTATTGTTCTTGAGCTCAGATCGGTGATATACCTTCACAATCTAACACCATTTTTCTCAAACGAATTGAAGTATAGAGAGATTATGCTTGATGAATTACCTTCTCAGGAACACTATCATCTGCATAGTCAAAATATTTCCTGATAAAAGAAAAAGCATACAAATGTTGTGTGAAACTATGAACTCTAAGCAATGGAAACGTCTGAAAGAGGTGAACATACATCTCAAAGTTTAAGTCTACACATCTGTGAAGGCCTTTGCTACTCGAGAACCATCAATCAAAAACCAAAAACCAACCCAGGAAAAAAAACTCAGAAAGTTTCACACAAAATCAAAGAATTAAACAATGAAGAATCATTAGACTGAAGAAGATCACAGAGTCAGATTAAAATCACCAAAGGAATTAGCTTTTGAGTTCTGATTTCTTACTACCAATACGAAGCTGAGCATGTTGATCCATTGCTTGCAACCTAAGTTTCAGCTCTATATTTTCGTTGGCTAGTGCATTTGTTTTTTTCTGATCAATCAAAAAGAAAAAAAATCAATTAGAAAAACAGCTAGTGAAACTGTTTCAATTCCTGCAATTCCAAAAAGATTTTCAGCAAACCAAGCATTAATTTCCAGAAAACATGTAGCCTTGTTCGGCGGCAAGTCGCTGCGATAGCGACGGCGACTGTAACAAAGACATAGATCAAGTGTTGTAGATGCATAAAATAGTCACTGAAAACATGTTAGCAGTCGCTGAAGAAAAAAACAATGATGAGTTTCAGGCGCCGTCTTTTCTAGCGTCACCGATTATCTGTGTAAATAAAGAGTCTCCACTTTATTGGGCTCCAAGTTACTTTATTTTCTTTTGTATTTTGGTGACAATACTCAGAGCAATAATCCTTAATTTTTCCTATGGAGAGACGCACCCTCCATTACATGATCATTGCATGTTTGATTGTCAGACACAAATAAACCAATTATTCACAGCAACTGGTGCTTGAACCAGTTAACAAAATCGAAGACATGAATAAAGGGTACATACCTTCTCAGAAGTGAAAACGTCGATCCTGGTGGTTGAAGAAGATGAAACTGGGATAGATCACACATGTAAATAGGGATGGGAAGAGGATACGTTTGATTTAATGTAGAAGATGAAAGATCTCTTTGATTTAATTGTGAATTTGTGAGTAGAAAACCCCAGGTTTTTTTATTCAACATTTTCAATAGTTATCTAACGATCATCTATATTTTAAAATTGACATGTGGCAGTCTTAGAACTCTGCTACGAATTCTTGTGTTTTTTCGCTGATGTGGATACGTCTATTAGTGTACTTTTAGTTGGGTTTGGATGGTACGAGTTTGTGAGTTTTAGGAGTGGGTTGGGTTGGTAATAGGCTGGAAATTATTTTTTAATCATATTAGTTTTAAATGCCACATGGCAATCTCAAAACTCTTCTTAAACCTTGTCTTTAAGAGGATCCCTAAATAGTTTTATCATGTTCTTCGACAAAATTTACATATAATTAACTCAAGATAACAAATTGGTAAAACAACTTTGTAGTATTCTCGGTTTATGAATAAAAAAAAAAAAGCTTCTCTTAGAGAGAGATACTATAGGGTATATTTTCTCCATAGATGAGAAAAAGTGTGAAAATGATCTCTTCCAAAGGGAGAAAGTCAAAATAAGAGCAAGAGGTCTACCGGAAGAGCTGCTTCCGTCATGACTAATTTTCATGGACATATATGGATCCAAAGAAGTGATGAAGACGGTTAGGCTTCTATTAAAAAGATTGAAAATTGTGGTAGATTAGAATTTGACGACATCTTCGGGTATAAATTCCAAGAAAGTAATATATAAAAACAAAGAGATGATGACGAAATGGAAAAGTTAGAAGATTTTGTCGGAAAATGCTATGAGACAAGGAATGCAAAATATTTTGATGAGTGGAGGTGCAAGAGATAGGCCTGAGATTATTAAATGAAATAAACTAAGATTTGGGAACTCGGTTAATCCGTCACTTAAGATGAGTGAACCGATCAATAACTTTTTAAAAGAGTTCAGTTACTTGTTCGATTAACCAAACGATTAACCATTTATTAAAAATTTATAATTTTCCTAACCAACATTTTTTTATCGTCATATTTAGTATTAAATAATTATTTTTTAAGAAATTATAGAATCATACTTTTTATATAAATTTTTTAACATTGGATATTTAGTCAGAAATTGTGGGATAAATGTTTTTTAAGAAAAATTGTGAAATTATTTTTTAGACAAGAATTACGAATTATGGGGCTTTTAGTTCTAGAAATAATATCGATTATGATAATTAGTTTTTCTTAAAGAGTCTGATTGGGTACATTTTTAGCGCAATAAAATTTTTTGCATGTGCCCACATATTGGAGTAAACTTTTCTGCTACTTCAATGTGGTTGACACATTTACGCTGAAAAAAACAAAACATAAGAAAAACAAATTATTCTACTTATTGTGGGACCAACCGAATTACTCTCAAGGTTTACTAATTAGAGCCAACAAAACATTTTCATTCAAAATTTTATTAAAATCATTCTTTTAAGTGAAATTTAAAAACAAAACTTGTCCAACGGGTGAGTCCTAATCTAGTTATTATATAAACTTTGGTTCCTCTTGATAATTAGGTTTTAAGCCTACAAAGAAACAATTGATTCCATGATCTTTGGAGAAGTACGTCAATGTGATTTTCCCTATTTTTTATTGCACTGAAATTTCATAATTTCATATGAATGTTGTCTCTTTTGTTATATTTTATGTTTTTGGTATGCATTTTATTGGTTTGTTAGTAGGTAGCTTCTGATGCTATGTACTCTTAATAACTTTTGGGTTCAGTAGATCAGGGTGATTTGAGGTGATTGATGCTGATTAGGACTTTGATTTATATGATGCATTCTATTAAGAAGATCTTAATTCTAGATTAGCCTAGACCAAGTTGATATATTTTATATGGAAATTCATGTCCGAGAGGTGTTTGATGAAATTCTACCATTGAATCCTTAATAGATTTTTGCATACTTAGCCAATGAAATTGATGTCTCATATGTTTAATGACAATTTAGGCTTAAGATTAATGCATACTAATCATTTTTCACGAATGTTTGTGTTTTTTAAGATGATTAGTATATGATTAGTGTTATGAGAGTGACTTAATCTATATTAGAGACCTAAGGCTAAAGGATTAGCATTGTTCGATAGTATAAGCATAATTTATTTACCAAATAATTAACCAAATCAATTGCCTTTTCCCATTGGTTCGCTTGTTTATCTTAATCACCTTGTTTAGTTGAAATCTCTTCTTCTTGCTTGTTTCAGTTTGAACCTTCCCAGTATTTTTTTTATTGGATATTATTTCCTAGTTCTTGCTATTTCATATCTTGTTTATTCTTTTAAAACTTTTAGTTTAGTAAAGCCAAGAACCTCTAATTCCTTGTGGATCGATTGATATCCTTTTGACTAGTACAAGTGACTTCTCTGCACTTTTTTATATAAGATTTAAAAACTTTGACTCTATAAGTATAATATAATGTTAGAACTCTCCCATGAGAGCTCGCCATATTTTATATAACAAGATAACGTTTATATAATAATTCAGCCCCATTTGAATTGTAAGAACTCCCACACTACTACTAATTTACTGAATATAATAATTATGATAAAATTATTATTTCTAAATTAATAGATGGTCAATAAGCATAAAAATATTTTTTTTTTCTACATGAGTAACTTGGAAAAAAACATTTTAACTCAAAATTCCTTAAAATAGGTATTACTCACTTCTGTATGTTGATATACATAGCGCTTACAGTCTATCTTTATTTATTTACAGAGCTACTACTTGCATACTTCGGTTTATATGTAGCCATTGCTGGTCCACACCGATCTTAGTTTTATTAGAAGTAAATCTCTAATTAGCTACGAAATTTCATATTTTTCCGTACTAGTTTTTCTTTCTTGTTAATTCATGGTTCATTGATTCAACTTTGCTTTTGAACTTAGTTGTTCTTGACCATACTGTTCTGCTGCTGAGATGAAGATGCAACAGTCTGAACGAATTGGGTTGTGACTTGTTCCACCTTGGTGATTTTCCGCTTAAGCTCTGTCTTTTGTGTCGATGTCACTTGCTTGCCACTGACGATTTGACTGTTGATGTCTTGTAGTTCTTTCAGAGTCTTCATTAATTTTTGTTCGTATGATTGCACGGTAGTCCTCTTCTATCATTCATACATCAAAAAGGAAACGAAGATGACTTTCTTTTTAATCAAAGGAATCATCAAATTATAGTTTTCATCTTAAACGTACCTCTTCTGATTTGCTACACTTCGAACGCACAGATGTCATTGCCTCATATAGTTTCCCATCTGCAGATTTCACCCCAGAGACAAATTCTTGTGGGTTTGTGGAAGAGATCTTTGAAGAAGCAGCCATTGTAGTTTTAAGTTTGTCAAAGAAGACTTTGAGATCAGCTTTTTCTGCGTACTTCTTCTCAAGGTTTGAAATGAAAGACATCATTTCTGAGGAAGTTTCACTTTCAACTTTTTTCACTTCTGTATTTGATGAGGTACGTTTTGAGCTTCCACTACTCACTTCTTGATTCATCGAGGAACCACTTCCAGTATCATTTTCTCTTCCGTTTCCAGAGGTTTTAGTTGAAGTTCCAGTCGGACTATCCGACTTTATACCTCTTACATCTTGGTAAGTTTCACTATTAGATTGTTCTTTCTCACTTTTGGATTCCTTTTGAGAGGTTCCACCACTAGCAGTAGTCGGAGAAGAAGGGGTGGTCGGAGGATTTGAAGAGGAAGGGATGTTCGTGGGAGTGGAAGAAGAAGGGATGGTCGGGGGAGTAGAAGAGTGACTACCAATCGGACTACCCGAATTTGTACCTCTTACATCTTGGTAAGTTCCACTGCTAGATTTTTCTTTCTCAATTTTTTTGGATTCTTTTTGAGAGGATGGGGTTGTCGGAGGAGTGGATGTAGAAGGGGTAGAGGTTGTCGGAGGAGTTGAAGTTGAAGGGGTAGGTGTGGTACGGGGAGTGTAAGTAGAAGGAGTAGAGGTGGTTGGGGGAGTTGAAATAGAAGGGGTACTGCTGGTCGGGCGAGTGTAAATAGAAGGGGTAGGAATGGTTGGCGGAGTTGAAGTAGAAGGAGTAGTGGTGGTAGAAGGAGTTGAGGTAGAAGGGGTATTGATTGTTGGGGGAATGTAAGTAGAAGGGGTAGTGGTGGTCGGGGAAGTGTAAGTAGAAGGAGTCGTGGTGGTCGGGGGAGTATAAGTAGAAGGAGTGGTTGTGGGAGTTGAACCGTCATCATCATCATCGTCACTATCGCTTCCGTTTTTAACGCTAGAATTAACATCAACATCAAGACCATAAGATGATTCGTCAATCGTTTTCCCTACCGTCTCAGCGGCATGTTTCACGACTGTAATGATAACTCGTGTCCATTGCACCATAGAAATAATCAACTCTCTCCTATGCTGATATGTCATTCTCTTTGAACCTTGCCTCTTCTGCTCAACTAAAGTCTTTCCCATTGACAACATAGTATTCTTTAAATCATTTGTATCTGTCTGAAGTAAAACAAGCAACAATTAGAAGAAAAAAAACACGATGTTAATCTGGATTACCAAAGGTTATAGAAAAAAGAATTGAATATTATCTAGAGTAAATCATATATATTTTATGGTTGCGGACATACTGATTTTTGACCAGTCAATGAAGACACAGATTTGGCTAGCAATTCACATCTTCCATCCATCTCCGAATCAACATTTGTCGATGAGGACGTTACCGAGTTAATAAAGGAAATATAAGACTTGAATATTGAAAAGAATTGTTGGAACCCTTGATTCACAGGACATACACTTTCAAGGTTTCTTACGAGCATCATGATACCTTTAATAGCAAAAGGTGCAAAGGCTGCACAATATGTAGGAAATCTCCTCAATAAGTAAAGTTTTAATAAAAAAGTTCCTTGAACTTCATATACCACACTTGATACTACTATAAACATCAAACATATTGCTAGTAAATTTTTTGCCATTTTTATTAGATTGAAAAGAAAAAGCGAGAAATAGAAGAATGTAAAACTTTTATTATTTTTTTCTTTTTTTTAATGAATATTTTTGTGTTTTTTTGGGATTTTCTTTGATGATTTTAGTTTATTAGGAAACTGAGTTTATATAGATGCTTCAAAGGTCTATTTTTAAGTTAGTAGGAGAAATAGGGGGATTGGTTAAAGGTCGCGAGAGAATAGCAAAAGAGCTTCTCATGTTTATACTTTCTATTTCGACGGCAAAAGTTTTGTTGATGTGCGCATTTCTCTTCAATCTATATTTAGAATGATAAATTTATGATAACTGCTTAATTTAAGTGTGTCCAACCTAGTGTTTTGAGATTCGGACTAGCCCGGCCGATCGAACCGGTTAACCCGGAACCCAATGCATTTTCGGTTCCGATTTCATGCTACAATCCAGTAATTTAAAAACCATAAAAGTTTGCTATTAATTCGCCACCCGGCCGGTTTGATCGGTCTACCTGGTTACGGGGCAAGATAAATATTAAAAGTACTTTTTTTTTTAAAAACATTTTTGATACAAATAAAATATTTGATTTTAAGAATAAAATAATGTTCCACAATTATTTTTATAATTTTTTAAGTTTTTTAAAATGTGTACATTCGACTTACTTTTTATATTTTTTCCGACTCAACAAACTAATTATTTATGTTTCTATCTATTTTTTGTCTTTATTTATAATATTTATTAACTTGATATTGTTTAATAATAAACTGTTTTTAATATTTTGTGGGGTTTTGTCTGATGATCAATATAATAAATATAATATTTCAAATGCTTTTGTATTATAATAATTAATTGTAATATTTGTTTATTTCTTAACAATTTATATATCGTTATATATTTACCAATATTCTATTGATTCGGTGGTCGGCCCGGTTCGATCGGTGATCCGGTGACCAGGGTCCCGGAAGATCATCCGATTTGGTATCCGGATCGGGTATAAAATCATTGGTCTAACCATATATATTAACTTTTGGTCATGCTAGTTTGAATTATTGACTTCTTCGTCACACACTCAACATACGCTAGTTACATTTATGACTAATAATCATTTGTGTAGATCCTCTTGGAACGACTTTTCACTCTAATATATGAGCATGGAGAATTAGAATATCCAGAGATCCATATTTAAATGAAATATGCATCTGAAAACTATTTTCATTGGGGATAATCAATAAAAATATAAAATAAAACATTCATTATATATATATATATATATAACAAAATCTCAAGTTCATTCCATATTTTTGAGTATTATCATTCATTACTTTATCAATTCTAATATGCTTTTTTTGGTAAAAAAATTTCCAAGTTTTTTCAATAAACAAAACTTAACCATCAAATAGAATTGGTTTAAAATCTGGATGTCTGGATGACTGCAACTGTGTTTAATGAAGTTTAGAAACATAATTTTGGATTTGCAAAAGCGACCCATGAAGTTAAAATTATACCAAAAACAACATATGGATTTTACATAAATGGTTATTCCGTAAAAATTATATATATATATATATATATATCTCAAAACGACATCAATGATTTTAAGTTGTGTGTTTCAAACTGATATCTTGCATTTTTACCTATTTTAAAGCATCATCTAGCGATAGTTTTCTTAGCATTTGCATTATATTCTTAGAGTTTAGGTGCATTTCTTGCATCATTTGCATATGAATCATGATTTGTAGGTTTTGAAGCAAAGATGGGTTTATGAGGTGATAAGTTATCAAAGAAGAGCTCAAATGAAGAACAAGGAGGTAGCGGCCAAGTATGGGCGACATTGCCACATCGCTAGCTCGTAGCAGTCTTGGATTTACGACCTTATCACGCTGTTACAGACTAGAGAAACATCCAGGCGAAGTTTAGTGATGAGTTTTAGCTATTTGGTGAGGTCGATCAAGTAGAGCGGCCAAGTCTAGTAACCTTGCATGGTTGCTAAGGAGATGAAGAAACACCCAGCAAGTTTTAGCGATCAAGGCTCGCAACCATGTGACCTCGCTACCTCGTAGCGGCTACACTCTAGCGATGTACCTCCCTCGCGATGTAGATGATTGGAATTCTTGATTTAGACATAGATCATTTTTGCAGCTAAATCTGGTTGATTTTACCATTGTGTTTTGAGTTCATGAACGGTTCTTAATCTGGACAATTTATTTGTGCTGCAATTCTAAATTACCTGAAAAATTCCCTAAGGCTAGCTCTTTTCCCAATTCTTTTACAACCCAATTTAATTGCTATTGCTATTTTTAATTACAATTTCTCTTGTTTAGCTTAATTCATAAACTTATAATCTATTGTGTGAACGTGAGTTTTCTGTGGAATTTGACCCGTAAGTACTACAATCGATCTCTTAATTTGAGAGAGTTTCTTTAGGGTTAATTTGAGCATACCAATGATAGATCAACTCGGAGACTGGTGGGACGTCTCGTTAACATTCCAATCTTAGTGGTAGGATGTTACATACTTACAGACTTCATTGTTCTGGATTTAGACGATAATGGACAAGAACTCATCCTTGGTTGTTCGTTTCTCGCGACTGCCGTGGTTTTAATCAATGTGCCTAGGGGAATGATAACACTTCGACTTGAGAAAATGGTCATGAGGTTCTACATCCAGACCATCAATACGCAGCCTACCATGGATGGTCAAACAATCATGGTGCATGACTCATAAGTTATCGATGTCAGGTAATGGATATGACTCCGGGAACTCTCTCCAATGACATGGACTTTCATTGTGAAGATGAAGTGGATGAAGATGAGAGTTTAGCTCGTGTCTTGGAGGCTATCACTACTTCGAAGCCCACAACTGATGCAGAGTATCAACCACCAGATGAGGAAGTCTCCATGCCTCTAATGGACCCATCTCAAGTCTAAGGCGCCATACAAGTCAAGCTAGTGACTTTCATAAACAAATGCTTATGGGAGGCAACCCACAAGTTTTTCTATTTACTTATGCATTTTTATTGTTTTTATTAGATATATTGATGTCTTGTGTTGAGTGATCTGAAACATGTGTGAAACGCAGAAGATGCAAATGTTTGAGATGTTTCAGGGCCCAGGGATCAACCAATCCAAGGGCGATCGATCGATCCTTGAGATGAGAAAAACAGGACCAGTTTGGGTAAACATGCCAATGCTCATTTTTGGTCACAAAACTCCTTCTATGGGTTATGGTTTGTTTTCTTGTACTCAATACGTTTATCTACAATGTTGTTTTGCAGCACCTTTTCCTTTGATTTTATTTCACAGGGGGACATAGTGATTTAAGTCTGGGGGAGGGGTATCTGCTCTTGGGTTACAAACATTGTGTTTTCTTTTGTTTTTATCTCTTTAAGTCGTTTTATCGAGTCAAAAATGTTTTTGTTGGAAACTATGATCCTTTTCTTGGTTTGTTCTATTGATTATTTGTCTAAGTGACCATTGTTACAGAATTAGTTTAGATTCAACTAATGAAAAAGCCAAAGGCGGACAAGTAGACTTGAGACACCCATATTTCCAACAGAAACTCACCAAAGCTTGAGCTAATTTCTGATGTTTCCTTTTACCTCATCGATGTGATTGATGTATAGGACTTCACTTCTCGTTCATACTTGACAAAAGATAACCGGTGTAACATCAAAATGATACTCCTCTCCCTTATTCTAAAATATATATAAGCAGAAAAGATGAGATGATTTTCTTTTGAGTAAAGGGGTAGAAAAATTTCTCGTGACCCTATTATTTTACTTTGAAAGAGATGATCACACAAAGGTTGGAAGAGAGGTTAGAAAATTTTTCCGTGATGCCATTATTCGCCTACACCTCTGAATAAAAAAAGAGAGAAAAGAAAAGAAAGAGAATAAGAAAATAATAAGTCTGTGGAAGAGAAAGAGTACCGAAAGTTTGTATGATTGGCTTGTCATAGTATAGTACGGGAATGAGTTTAGAAGGTTCTTGGCACTGATCATCAGAGATGAGACCCATCGATTAAGGGCTTGTGAACTATGTTGCGAAATTGTGGGGTTAATTGGGACGAAATTAATATTACATGCTGTGGTTTCGAGCCTAGAGGGATTACAGGCTTCGGCCCAGAACCTCCTGGTATTCAAAAAAAAAATTATAGGGTTAATCGGGAAAGCTGTGAATTTCTAGGGTGAAGTGCATGATATGGTGGTTCGATTTTGATTGATTGTGCAGTATGTGGATTACACGATGATTGGTCAATGCAATGTTATGATACAAAGGTGATTTTATGTGTTTTCAAACCTTTCTTCTATATTTGTTTCATTTTTTTTTCTTACTTGAGGACAAACAAGGATTCAAGTTTGGGGGAATTGATATCTCATGATTTTAAAGATTTTTATGCCTTTGATTTCATATGTTTTTACAGTCCTTATCTAGTTTAGGATTAGGTTTCGTGTCTTTTTGTGTCTATTTAGTGTTTCTTAGGTTTTCAAGTCACGGAAGCTAATTGGATCAATTGGAGCAGTTTTGGACGTTTATACACTTCAAGTACCAGTTGGAGATGCATTTGGATCTACTAGTTTGAAGAAGAATCGACCAGAGTAAAAAATTAATGAAGTGGTGCATTTTGAAGCAGAGATCGACCGATCCACGGGGGATCGATCGATCCTCGACGCGAAGATTTTCCATATCTTTATTTTAGCCGATTTTAAACCTAGGGCTTTACTATATATATTGTAAAAAGATCAGTCCAAACTGTGGCACTGAAAAAAGAGGTGATCTTGGAATTACTCATATGATACTATGGTAGAAACTATGGGTGAACATGGATCGGATATCATGGTATTTTATAATATCCAGTAAATAATTATCCGGATCCGTATTCACCAATACATGTGGGTATCCGGATATATAAAACTATTAAAATAGTCAAAACATTAAAATACAATAGTATACAAAATTGATTTAAAATTAAAGGAAAAAACATACAATAAGGAGAAACAAGCTAACCTGATGTTGTGTAACAACCAAATAAAAAACATATTAATGGGTTTGACGCCCAAAAGTCAGATGTTTCCTTACTGGGTTTAAGGCCCTGCATTGGCCCAGTTGATGTTACAGTGTCAGTGATATGATATTTGTTGACCCAAACAAAGTCAATGATCTGACAAAACTTCACATATACTAATCAAAATGTGAATCCAGTTGTATTGTCATTTACATAAACTATATGGATGATCGTAAAGATCGCAAGAAGTAGTGGTTTTAAACTATTGTTGCACACTTGGTTTAAGAGTCAATTACATTATAAGTTTGCTCAGTCTAAATATAGGTCGAAGAGAAATTTTCAGTATGAGGACTACCTTTGCTATTCTTTTGCAACCTTTAACTAATCCCCTATTTTCTCTTATTAACTAAAGATATGAATTTTAAGGACTTATATAAACTCACTTTACTTAGAAACTAAAATCATCCAATACGGACAAAAAAAAAAACCATTTAAAAAAAAACAGAAAAAGAAAAAATAAGTTTATTTCATTTTTTCTCTTATAAAAAATGGCAAGAATTTCACTAGGAATATGTCTGATGTTCGTGATAGCATCAAGTGTAATCTATGAAGCGCAAGGAACGTTCTTATTAAAAAGTTTCTTGAGAAAGAGGTTCCCACAAAAATCCAACGAGTTTACGCCATTCGCAAACAAAGCTATGTTGATGTTCGTTACCGACCTGGAAAGTAATTGTCCTCCCACTACGGAATTTAAGACCTTCTTCACACAGTACAAGTCTTACATGACCTTCATCGAATCAGCATCGACCTCATCGAACAACGTCGATGCTGAGATGACAGCAAAATGTGACGGCCTATTCAAGGCTATGTCTGCATTGAGTGCTGGTAAAGGCGCAAAATCAGTAAGTCTTATACCATTATATTCCAATGATATATAAATTGTGTGTGTGTTTTTAAGTGTTGCTTGTTTTGCAATAGGCGGATGCTGGGAGTATGAAAGCCACCATATTGTCAATGGGAAAAACTTTGCTTGCGCAGAAGAAGAAAGCAGTGGTAATGACATTGACCCAAAAGAAAGAGTTGGTCTTGGCTATGGTGAAATGGACTAGAATGCTCGCTACTTTCCTGAAATCGGCCTCCGAGAAGAAAGGAAAGACAATCAATATAGCATCTTATGGTCTTGATGTGGATGTTAACGACAAATCTATTATTGGTGAAAGCACTGAAACTACTTCATCCACCAAAACGGAAACTGAATCTACAACTAAAAGAGATGCAAATTTAGAAAGTCCTAGTGCTACAACTCCCACTAGCCCTACTACAAGTGAAACTCCTAAAGCTACAACTCCGACTAGCCCTACTACAAGTGGAAGTCTATCCAACAGCCCATCTCGTTCAATCTCTTTTGGTGCACGTGGAAATGTTGGCATTAGTCAGACCAACACTGTAACAATCGAACAAGTCGAGGCTCAGACTTCCAAAAATGTCATGTTATTCATAATGAATCTTGAAAAGAAGTGTCCACAAAACGAGGAATACAAGGGTTTCTTCGAGAGACTCAAGTCTACAATGGCTTTCCCCTCAAAGTCTTCCCCCAGAAACCGAGAAGGTTTATTTTCTAGGATCAAATCTGCTGCAGGGAAAGTATATAATGCCATGGCATTTATTCGGTCAAGAATTGCAAGCAAATCAGCAGAGGTGCGAAACAATACTTTCTCCGACCCTAAACACATATCAATGCATTTCTATTCTTCTCATTCAAAATAACAAAGTCCATTTTTTTTTAGGCGAAGAAGTCTATGGAAAATTACCAGGGAGAAGTGGTAAAGTGTATGGAAGAGTTAGATGCTATCTACAGTAAAATTTTGAGCCAGAATAAAGGAAAGAGTGAAGGGTCATTGACTTGCACTGCGGAACAACAAAAAGAGATTCAGGTCACAATTACCAAGTGGGAACAAATCACAACCCAGTTCGTCGAGACTGCTGTTCAGACCGAGACACAAACATCGTCATCTTCTTCTCTAGGAAAGCTCCAGGCAAATTAAGCTCAAATGGCATAGCTATATTAAAGAAAAACCAAGGGAATGTCACTAGCTAATAATTATACACTTTTTCTCTTGTAAATAAAACCAACGGTCTAGGTCAGCCATAGATATCTATCTATCGGATGACCTATGCAAGTAATAACTAATGTAAATATAGATTGTTTTCACTCTGAATGTTAAGAAACATTCAGAAGTGAGTCGGATAATAAACAAGATTTTTGATAATTTTTTTTGTCCAATTAAAATTAAGAATAACATCTTTATTTCAACAGTATGAATTCGTTACATAAATTTCTAAGGGAATCATTTATTATTGAAAGAGTTTCAATAAAAACTTTACTCTATCGTAATCATTTTTTTCCAACCATACATTAATCAAAAGACCACTCTTTGATTGGTTGCAAAATTAGGAGGGGGAGAGTTTACATAAGAAACTTCAGAAATCAAAATACAAGATTTGGCTAAACAATCAGGCTGACGATTAAAGGAACGAGAAATATTTAAAATCAAGAAAGAAGGGGAATTAGCTCGGAGAAGACCAATCTTATCGAGTAGATTGGAGATAGCGGATCATTCGTTTGGCTACTGCACAATTGAGACTAACTAAGCACAATCTCTTATGAATACTTGACAATATATTCTTTTTTTAAGAATACTTTTTGTAACCCATATTAAATATTATATCTTTGAATGTAGGGGTGATAAACTTCTTCTCTAACGCCTAACACATGATTATCTCTATGAATAAAAATCCAGCCAATACCTATTAAAGGGTTAGTAGGTTTCCATGAGCCATCAGTCTGACATCGAAATAATTGAGAAGATCCTCCGGGTATTCTCCATAGAAATACCTGAGAATAATATATATAAATGACATCGTCATAATCATTTATCAATTTATTGGGATGTCCCCGAAGGGACTAATCATTTATTATTTAAAATAGCTAAATTGAAATTTTCAAAAATTCTTCAAAATTCCATTGTAAATTTACAACATATTCAATTATTTTTAATTACAGAAAATTAAACGTTTTTTAAAAAAATCTTCCAAAATGAGATATTCAAATTTGAAATTTTCTTGCCAATTACAAATAGGTGGGTTAGGGAGGTAATTTATGATTTCCATCGATATTCTGTCGAAAGTTTTGGCAGATGAGAAATATTTGATCTCCAAAACCTAAGAAATAAATTCAAATTCTCATTTGACCCCTGTTTTCAAGGGATTTCTAACAGAGGTATCTATTGGAAATGTTTTTATAAACAGCATCACCTCCTTCTCATTTTCTCTCAACTCAAACTATCACACAGTCTCTAAAACTGGACCTCTCTCCATCCCAAAATAAGGGTTTAGTTCAAATGTTTATCATTAATTAGTATATTAAAGTGGGGATTGCAAATAATTTAGTATTATGTTCTCTAAGTTATGTTTCGAGTTTAAATTGAACTGATTATGTCCTTTAATAGTAGTTCATTAAATGTAGGATTGCAATTAATTTATGTTTTGGTGGTTAGGTGAATCATCATCTTGTTTGAATTCAGTAGATATATTAATAATACATGTTCATCAATTATCTTTAAGGTGTTTTTAAAAATATTTTTGATGAGTTAAACATCCTACTATACGATCACAAACAGTTTGGCTAATCTAGTTCAGTCATTCAGAACAACAATAGATGAATAATGTATTTTGTGAAATCCATATTCTAACAATCCTAATTTGGCAATTTATGAAATTTGTTTAAACCCCTAAAACTTAACAGAAAAAATGCTCGGACATCAAGACATGATTGATATCAAAGCAAAAGAAAATATGAAAGAGAAAACATAGTAAAATTGCAATAAATAAATAAATGGTTTTAGAAATTTTCTTCAAAATTTTCAGAAAAGGCTCAGAGTCAGAGATGTTCTTGGCCTAGCTTAGATATGTAAAAAGTATGAAAATAATTCAAGCTTAGCCTAAGAAGGAGCTAAAATAATTCTATATAGGTCGAAGGTCGGATTAGAACAAATCTGACGCAAACATGAAATTTCATAACTTTGTATTTTTTCTGGAAATAGATTGATGATTGATATGCTGCTTTATGTCATTTGGCATTTATGCACGAGACTGCATATTTGAATATACATTTCTGTCTAAAATTTTTAATCTTACTCCAAACCGTCCTGTAATGACTTAAAGATCTCAATAAAATACTAAAAATATATTGAAACTATATACTCAAAAGTGGTAAACACCCCCCCCCCCCCCAACACATTAAAGACTTTATCAATGTGTATGCACGTTGATGGGCATAAAGTGGCTTGATATAATCTCCTTATTCTATCTCATCTCTACTTCAATTATCGTTTGATCTTTTGTAAGCAACACATAGCACAGACAATCGCAGTAGTATATAAGGGATCGAATCCACAGAGACCAAGGTTACACTATGAAATTATGAGATTTGTAAATAAAGTTAAGACAAAGTATGAGATTGGTTTTGAAACAGATTTGCAAGTAAATAAAAACGATGTAAACTCGATAAAAAAAAGCACTAGATCAGAGTAATTTGTCGGTGATTCAGAGATGAAAACTTTAGCAACTATTCAGGATCTAATTCAGCAAAGGTCCAGAATTCAAACATAAGAATAAGACCGATCCACTCTCGTGGCGTCGACAACTTTATCTAACAACTTAAATACCTAAACTCTCGCTTGGACTTAGAGATGCAGATAAGATTAACGAATGAGTTCAATATGTTCACACTCAGCCGCACTAACTCTCGTCACATACGTCTGATTGCTCACTAATGTCTTTTCTAGCAATCTAAAACACTCTCGCAGATAGGTTTAACCTAAAATCATAAACCAACTGATCAGTTTAGCTTAAGCATTAAATTCAACTAGAGGTGAAGACAATATGTATTTATGCATCCTATTTGTGCTAAGTTAAATCATCTCATAAATACCTTTGAAAACCCCTAATCTAGTTAATGAACTACTCAGACATGGAAGAAGAAAATATAGCAATGGAATAAAAGGAATTCATGAATAAATACTGAAAAGTAACAAGGTTCAGAATTCTTCTCAAAACAAAGTATGGATGATCTCCAAGTCTAAGCAATCGAAAACAAGGAAGATGAGAACAAGAGCTAGGTGATGGCGAACAAGGGGAGAAGGAGAGAATTTTCAAACAGCTTCTCGCTTTTCTCCAGGGAAAAAGACGTGCCTTTTAAGAAAGGCTGCTGACCTATTTAATCACGCTAAAATTAGGTCAACTCGGGCTCCTTAATTTTCTCTGGCGGCGGAGCATGTGCTCCACTAGATGCTCTGTTGGGTGCTTGCGTGTAAATTCGGTCTTTTTGCTTCAAATCCGCATCTTTTTGCTCCAAAATCCCATTTAGCTCCAGTCCATCCAATCTATGCTCCAAGATTTCATTTCTGACCTGTTAAGACTCAAAAATGATTGAGAAGACACTAAAAACGACTAGAAAACATTAGTAAATATGGGCCAAAATCATCATATATCACGTGATATTGGAAGTTTTAAGCTAATATATCGATTATCCTGGCATCCTTCAAATAATGGAAGATAAATTATCGGTTCTCATTTGGGTACTACATTCTAGAAGCTAAAACAGGAGCTAGGTACTTATTACTACGGAAACAGAAATGAGTTCTTATCTCGGTTTGTTGGAAAGTTTAGGAGGATCAAAATTATGATTACATTGTATTTATGAGATTCTTATTGCAAGATAGAAGGGAGCCGGGAACATTAGCCTTACCTATGTATGATAAGGATCATATCATCATATCATATGAATAAGGATCGGTAAGATCATGTGCTATAGAGACTATAGAATTATTTATAAATTATAATTGCCTGATCCTGTGCTGGTATCTAACAATCTTAGATATACTTACTCATATGATACTATGGTAGAAACTATGGCTGAACATGGATCATATATCATCTAATTTTATGATACATAAATCCGGATATAAAACCATCTGATCCAAGAAATAACTACCTGGATATGATCCGGATATATCAAAAATACAAAAAATAAAATAAAATACAAAACCACAAAAACAAAAATAAAAAATAGCATACAAATATTTTTTAATGATTTTGTAAAAAACAATTTCATGTGTATCTAAAAAACACCATTTAAAAATATTAAGTTTGTTTAAAATTGTAGTTCATTTTTGGTAGTTTTACCTATTTTGATAAAATTTCGCATCTCATATATTTTGCTTCATCCTAGTAAAAAGTTAGAAACATCAAAAAAAAATTCACAAATCACTTTGGTTTATACGTTTTTTAAGTTAGTTTAACTTTACTAATCGCTATTTCAAATGTCGAAATATGTTATCACTATTGAAATTAGCGAAAACATATGTAAACAGCTAGATTAACGACCATTTCTAAGTCATTCTCTAGTTTTCTTATTTAAAAATATTTTTACTACTACTACTACTACAAAAAATATTTTCTTTTGGAAGTTATGATGAATCGGTGGGATTATCTGATAGAAAAATAATTTTAGAGCTTGTGAAATATAGTGTTAAACAAATTGAACGTGTAAGTAAGATTAGGTTGGAGAATACTTCAACGTATAATCATATGGTGTCTTTGTAAAGTAAGTTATCGAATATATTATTCAAGAATTCATTATGATGTGTTTTTGCTTGTTCGTGACCATATTCACAGATGTTTTGATGAAGAGCAAAATGCAAAATGCAAATGCAAATGTTTTTCTTTGCTTTGTTGTTAAAGATGGGAGAGTCAAAGAAAGATCTATTGGTATTAAGATAAGTACTCATCCGAGTACATGGACTCCACGTGGTTTGAAAGCTATATATTAGATTACAGCTTTCTAATTTAAATTCAACTGGGAATGATTGGATAGGCTTATATCCTTTATATATTATTTAAGAGTTATGTCTAACTTCCAATGTAAGATATTATTCTTAATTCACTATCTCGAAATGATGACACTTCTACCTATTGATATTGGTATATTCAGGTATGGACTGGCGTGCAAAATTTGGATCGAGCTGATTACGGATCAGATTGGAGATCATGGGATCAGGTTTTGATACCATATTAGAGTATGAACTCCTACCTATAAATTTTATATAATTACTTAAAATCTATGTACAAATTTTGATGTGGGATATTATTTTTAATAAATATATGTCCACTAGCCACATATGTTACTAGGGAATGTTTTTATTTATTTTTTTATTTTTTATTTTTTTGTAATCCAGAGGTTCATCCGGGTCTTATCCCTAAATTAATCTCTTTTAGGCCCAGCTTTGCTATGCGTTGGGTGACCAAATGGAATCGAACCCGGGTTTTGAGATAGATACATATCCAACCCAAACCATTGGGATACCATCACTTGGTTGACTAGGGAATGTTGAGTCACATGTTAATCTCGTAGGAATAGTAATATAAGAGAGAGCAAGAGCAATAATATTGTTTTATCCTATATATATGTCCACTAGCCAGAGATGTAACTAGGGCATTTCCACTAGCCACATAAGTTAATAGGGAATGTTGAGTGAGCCAAAAGGGTAAAGGGTTCCACAAAGCATGACTAGAAATCGAAGAAATTGGTATACTAATCAAAATGTGAATCCGGTTGTACCATCATTTACATAACTAGATGGATGATCGTATAGATCGCAAGAAGTAGTGGTTTAAAGCTATTATTGCATACTTGGTTTAAGAGTCAATTACATTATAAGTCCGCTCAGTCTAAATATAGATTGAAGAGAAATGTGGATCACAGTAATAGAAACTGCAGTCAAAATAGATAGTTAAACATGAGGACCTATTTTGCTATTCTATTGCAACCTTTAATCAATCCCCTATTTTCTCGTATTCACTTAAAAATAGAATTTTTAAGAACTTATATAAACTCATTTTTTCTTAGAAACTAAAATCATCCACTGCGGAGAAAAAACAAAAATAAAAAAATAAAAAAAAAGGTTAATTTCAAAAAACAAAAACAAAACAAATCTTATAAAAAATGGCAAGAATTTCACTTGGGATATGTCTGATGTTCGTAATAGCATCAAGTGTGATCTATGAAGCGCAAGGACATTTTTTACTAAAACATTTCTTGAGAAAGGATTTTCCAAAAAAATCCGACGAGTTTACGCCATTCGCAAATAAAGGAATGTTGATGTTTGTGACCGACCTGGAAAGTACTTGTCCTGCCACTACGGAATTCAAGACCTTCTTCACACAGTACAAGTCTTACATGAGCTTCATCGAATCAGCATCGACCTCATCGCAAAACGTCGATTCTGAGATGACAGCAAAATGTGATGGGCTATTCAAGGCTATGTCTGCATTGAGTGCTGACAAAGGCACAAAATCAGTAAGTGTTATACCACATTGTATATTTCTATTCATACAATTAAAAAAATATTCTTCTTTTTAATTAATTGTTGCTTGTTTTGCAATAGGCGGATGCTGGGAGTATGAAAGCTACCATATTGTCGATGGGAAAAACTTTGCTTGCCCAGAAGAAGAAAGCAATCGTAATGACAGTGACGCAAAAGAAAGAGTTAGTCTTAGCTATGGTGAAATGGACTAGAATGCTTGCTACATTCGTGAAATCAGCTTCCGAGAAGAAAGGAAAGACAATCGATATAGCCTCTTATGGTCTTGATGTCAATGTTAACCACAAATCTATTTATGGTGAAAGTAGTTCATCTTCCAAAACCGTAGCTGGATCCACAACTAAAACTGGAGCTTCTTCTGGAACCAAGACCAATGGATTTAGCGGTGTAAATTCAGAAACTCCCAAGACCAGCCCTCCTAATTCACCTTCTGTAGGTGGTAAAAACTCTTTAAAAGAAAGCACAAGTGCTGAAGAAGGCGTAAGTCCTAAAGGAAACGTAAATGGCGGAAGTAATTTTGAGACAAGAAGATCATCAAGGACATCAAGCCAAACCAAAAAAGCGAGCAGAAGTTCATATAAGATGTCATATTCCTCATCAGTGAAACAAGTAGAGAGTCAGACTTCCAAAGAAGCAATGTCATTCATAATGCAACTCGAAAAGA
This sequence comes from Cardamine occulta, assembly GCA_028015245.1. Taxonomy (NCBI): domain Eukaryota; kingdom Viridiplantae; phylum Streptophyta; class Magnoliopsida; order Brassicales; family Brassicaceae; genus Cardamine; species Cardamine occulta. Next base: position 7,586,683 of record CM051379.1, on the reverse strand, counting down.
AGTATGCAGTAAGGACAGAACTCAAGGCCTTCTTCGAGAAATTGAAGGCTTCTATGCAAGCTTCATCAAGCATTGCTTCAAAAACAGCCAAAGACTATGTTTCTTCGTCGAAAGCAGCCACTGGTCAACTATCTGAAGCCATGGCTTTAGTTGGTTCAAGATATAGCAAATCAGCAAAGGTGCCTAAGTTCGAACTCATATCTCTAATTCCTTTAAAAATATCGTAACGGATTTCTAAAGCGTTATAATTAATAATTATCTATTGAAAGAGAAATTAAAAAAAAAAGTCCTCATATATATTTTCTTGGTGGTATGTTAGATGAAGAGCAACATGGAAACTTTCCAAGATGATATGATGAGGACTCTCAAACAACTACAAGATATCAACAGTCAAATCGCAACTAGCAAGAAAGTGACATCGACACAACAGACAGAGCTTAAGCAGACAATCATCAAGTGGGAGAAAGTCACCACCCAATTTGTTGAGACAGCTTCTTCTGCAAGTTCATCTCAGCAGAGTATGGGGATGAAATCAAGGATGGTCAAGACCAACTAAGTTGCATTAATGCGCAAGAAAGACAAACCAGTAATGCCGAATATTTATAATTACTAATTAATTATTAAAAAACATTCTTTTGATTGTAAATAAAACTATAAGATCGGTAAAGGCTAGCAATGCTTACCTATTTACCGATGTATGCATATACACTGTAACCGCTCTGTATAGTAATATGCAGAAGTGAGTGATACCTATAAAAGGGATTTTGAATAATCTTCCTCTCGTTCAAAGTGAGTAAGCTCTACTTCTAAGATCTCTAATGATCTAATATTTTCTGGACATTTCATTCTATACAGTTAAAATATATGGGAATCCAAAGTAGAGAATGAAATTTAACACAAGACTTCAAAAAGCCCGTATTCCACATTGATCGCAAATGAAATTTTTTTTAGTTACGTTTCTTTAACTCTACTCCTCGCTTTTCATTGTTTCCCAAAAAAAACTCTTTGTTTTTTTTTTGTTAAAAAGTTAACACTATTTGTTTTGCTCTCGGAGTTTTGTCCCTATATTTGTTTTCGCATGTTTTAAAATATGCATCCATTCTCTTGTTTGTCGTCTAAATATTTCATTGATATCATATGATCGAATTATACAAAGCCAAACTTGCTCAAAAGCTTTCAAGAGATAAAACAGGCAAAATATAAATTCTGAAAGATCAAGCTATAAAGTGGGATCAAAGCCCACTTTTAACATAAGCTTTCTAAGAATTACATTCTACTCTATCGTAGGCCTTTCTCATATCAGTCTTTATCGTCATGTAGTCTCTTCGACTAGTCTGTTGGGTTCTCAAGGCATGGAAGTTTTCTTGAACTATAAGGATATTATCCGTAATGAGTCGTCCAGCTACAAAAGCCAATTGAGTCTCCGAAATTAAACTCAGGACAATTGTCTTTAGACCAAAGCATAAGATCTTGGAAATGAATTTATAATGACGTTGTAAGGGCTTAAACGTCTAAATTCTTGCATTTCCGCTGGTTTTTAGGCAAATGTAGGTATCATTGAGGTCTCCATCAAAAGCTCCGTCCACTTGAAAGTCTCGGATCATTTCACGCAGATCTTTTTTAACCATATTACAAATTTTTTGAATAAATAGAGCTATCATACCATCAGGGTTAGGAGCTTTTTCTGGATGCATACTAAAGAGGTGTTTCTTGACTTCTCCCACTATTACTAGTCATATAAGGGCTTCATTAATCTCATGTATAATGGAGATTTCTAAAACATTAATGAGTCCTCAATATGTCTTGATGAGGACATAAAATCGAACTTAACACCAGACCATGTACCCGATGTCAAGGAAGCTCCATTGACATATTACAAGAGCAAGACGAAGGCTATGCTGACCTTTGGAAATGACACAGACTCAACAAGGACCATGAAAACATTTGCTTACAGGCTAAGAATCAAGATATCTTCTTCTTGCCAGTTTTACAAGGCTACACTGACACTTCTTTGTTTGTCATTCAGCTAAGGAGAGCTCAAAGGCTATCAATGGAGAATCATGTTTGGCGACCAGGAGCAGTGTCATCACCACTTCCTCAGGCTGAAGACAACAAAGACATGTTAAAGAATTGTACTCTTTTTCTTTACTCAGTTTTGTCCCATTGGGTTTTCCGAAAAAGGTTTTAACGAGGAAACACCCTTAGTGCGCATTCCCAAGCTTATTACCAGTTTAATACATCTTTCACAAGCTCAAGAATGCCTTAGCCTTAGGAGATATGCACAAAGAGCCCAGCGCACCAAACTTTCCATATTTGGAGTTATTTACATTTTCTTACAAGTCTTATTGTTTTCCTTTAAACTACTTGCTGTTTTAGTTTCTTTGTGTTGTTTTCGCCTAGGGTTCTCTTATAAAACCCTCCAGGCTCAAGTTGTATTAGATTTAGACGTTTTTAGATCAATCAAAATACCTATTTTTTTGTAAAAGAAATCCCAGCCGCTCTCTTTCTTCTTGCGAGAGAAACGATTGAAGTTAGAGTGCAAACCTTTCTTCTTCCCGTGTGTGATTCACTTGAAGCCGAGAGTTAAGACTTATCACATAGCTTCTCATCCTCTGTGTGGCGTCTCTAGATCCACCCCCAATCATCATCTCATTCCTTTGCTGAACCGGAGAGCGTGTTACACCAGCCGGAGAAGCTCCATCTCGATCCACTTCACTTCATCAATTGTCTTGTAGAGAGTGTGTTACCACCAGCTGCTTGACTCCGCCTCTGTCCCTGCTAGCTCATGGTTCCTGTGCCTGCATCATATCTGGAAGAGGTGGGGCGAATATATCCGTAAAATACACTACCCAGATTGCTTCAATACCTTCCGATGTTTCTATCAGATCTCATTTTTATTCGCCAAGCCCACTATCATGTTTCTCGCTCTCCTTTGCTTAGTGGTAGCATGAAAGAATTTTGAATTTTTATCGCCGTCTTCTAGCCAAGTAGCAAAACAAATTTCTTCCTAAATAATTCTTCTTCATGATACGCCTCACATAAGAGGGATTGGATTTTATTGACCTCCTCTATGTAGGTTTGAACCAAAGTTGCTTCCTAGTTCAAATCTGGTTTTAAGTCCTCAATACGCTTTTCCAAGTTAAAGGGGGGTTTTTTCAGGTAGCTATTTTGCGACGAAAACGCGCCACTTTACCATGTACACTGGCTTCCGTATCACTAGCCGTACCCCAGCCTTCAATGACTGCATCCGACAAGCCTGGTTTTTTTTGAGCCACTGTTTGTCAAACTTAAAATATTTCTTCAAAGTTTCCAGTTTGACGATGATTATAGTCATTAAGGGGTGAATTTTCAACCCCCATAACAAACATATACTCCACATAAGTGTGGGGAAAACAGTGTGTCAATCTTCATTGCCTATTGCAAGATCTAATTGACATTTGATAAGGTTTCTCTCACGGTGTCCCACCTAGGAGAGGGGATTAACTTTGCAACGAAATTCATGCATACCACAATTTTCAAGAATCAACCTGAAAGATAGGAATGATGCTTTTGAGCAATGCCGGCCTCCCCGTTTTTTTGTGTTGTATGTTAGCTCGTTAAAATATCATATCATGACCCAGGCACCCTCGGGGTATAGCCCGATCATCAATAAGCGATTCCAAAAGTTGTTCATAAAATTTCACAACATTGTCTCCATAGACAAACGTCATAAAAATTTTATTTCCTTCAAAAGTGATTTCAATGTTGATCACACTTTCATTCGTTAAAAAAGAATAGTAATAAAAAAGCTAAGTAGAAAAGAGTTAAACCTCCATTTTCCCTACGGGATCCACTGTAAAGAGCTGATCATGACCAAAAGAATGCTGAAAATATTCTAAAACAGGAGGAGAATTTTTAGTTTCACAAAGGAACAAGAACTCCAGAAAAAAATTTCTTCTTATTTCACGTAAACGAAAAATCTCCAGGTATGAAGCCACTCCCCCGACGATACCAGGTGAATGTCTTAATGTAAAAGAACTTGGAAATCTCAGGGAATCCTCCAAATCAGATTTTGTAACTGTTTTGTTGATTGTAGCTAATGGGAACACCTCATTGCAAGGGAGAGAAGACGTAAGTAGAGAAACAATTTTGGCTCAGCACTTTCATTGGAGAAGGAACACATGTTGGATTCTTAGTATTCACGACATGGATATTTTTTTATGCTACACCAACCCGGAGACTTCTTGGTGGTTTCTTCTTCCCAAGGATTGGGCCTTTGTCCTTACCGTAACCGTGCCCTATGCCTTTTCCAAGATTATCATGTTTCTTCTTCTTCTCCGGATTTTTCAAGCTAGTGGTAGGCATTTCCAGGTTGTTCTGAGGAGAAGGAGATTTCTCTTTACCAACAGCAGACAAAGGACGAGCTGCATCTATCATCTCCACATCATAACAAGTCTCGTGGTAGAGCAGATCATAATCCTCAACATTATTTGGGTTTTAGGCAATTTGTTGCGCTGCTTCTATGATACAATAAAATTGTACTTTCATCAAAATCCAATTGAAATCGTAAAACAAATCCTTTATTAACAAATTCGAATCAATGTTCACTAAAAAACAAAGAGACGACGCAACTTTCCCAAGCTCAATACGAACTTCAACAATGGCGGAACAGAGAATCAATGAGAAACAAACAACAAATCTAACTGAATGAATCAACGATTACAACAAACTTTACTTTAAATGCTTCTAACAACTCTCCTCCTTTGATCACAGCCCTACACGTGTCTGCATCCACCTCTTTCTCTATTAGTCAACATTTCCAAAGACTCTCTTTGACTCAGAGTCTTTCGCTTCACTTCACCACTTCTTTCCTATATTATTCTATCATCAGTTGTTCTTTCTCCACAGCTGTGCGAATTATGCAATCCACATCCATATCATTCTCCTGAGTTTCAGGGAAAATTAGGTTTTCCATAGATTTTTCCGACAGCTCTGTTTCCTTTTGGAGTGGAGAAGCCTTCGGACTCACATAAGCAGGTTGATGATTCCATTGTGATTGATTCATTTGAGCAGAAGTCACCGGATGATCCTGTACCATAACTACGAGCCTGTTCAATCTTCTTACATACATTTTTCTTCCTTAGTTCGCGCGTGATTTGTAGTTTCGGCTTCAGAGAGCTACCAAATCTATGATATTATCAGCATTCATAGAGACTTGAATTCACTTTCCATAGACATCAACTGCTTTAACTTCTACAAGGGCCTCACCAATATCCGTAATTCAACATGGAGAACTATACTTTTTTATATCATCATTATACTGAGCTAGTAGTAGTATCCTGGATTGAGAATATGCATTTTTGAAATAAGCAACAACTAAATAGAGTTGAAAAAACATAATAGTCCAAACAACGCTTATCTTATTGGGCTTATTTTACTTTGACAAAATATATTCAACATACATATTTCACTGTAGTCTGTCTGTAGGACCGAGTTATTATTTCTAGATTCCATTACAAAACTAGATGTACATCACTAAAAAGACCAAGCAAAGAAATTGTCCCAAACTATGCGACTGAAAGAAGTCTTTAGTTAAACGCATTAAATTACATCATAGTTCAAATTTGAGAAAAAAAACAATTCATTCCAAAAATAGAATGATAAAGATTAAAACCCGGAGGAGAACAACAGAAATTGCTGACCAAATAGAAAGTGGAACATGAGAGAACCTCTTTTGCTATTCTCTCGCAACCTTTAATGGATCCACAATTTTCTCTTATTCAATTAAATTTAGACAATTGAAGCATCTATATAAACTGATTCGCCTATGAGCTTAATCAATCAGAAAACTCACAAAACCAAAAAAAAACATAAGCATAAACACAAAAAAAAAAAAAAAAAAAAATGGGAAAAGTTTCATTAGCGTTATGTCTATTGTTACTAGTAGCATTAAGTGAGGTCTATGAAGTGCAAGGAACGGGGTTCTTACTGAGGCATTACTTGAGGAAAATTCCCAGAAGACACAGAATGATTCGGAGATTTGCTCTTTTTGGTATGATGAGGTTCGTGAACATTTTGGAGCTTAGGTCTCCAAGAAGGCCTCAGTTCACAAGCTTCTTCGGAAACTTAAGGTCTTACATGAACTTCATAAACACGGCGGCCGGGTCAACCAACTTTAATTCCCTGCTTAAACAGAGAGCCGAGGGTCTCCACAATTCTATAACTTCATTGACTGGCAACACCGGATCAACGGTATAGTCTATATAAATTTTGAAATATATTCAAACAAAGTACTACTAGAAAATGTGTTCAGTTAAATATGTTCGTGCTTTGGTAATGTTTTTTTTATTTCTTCAGACTGATTCCACCACACTTCTGAATACGTTAATGTCAATGGGAAAGACTTTAAGCCAGGAAAGTAGGACTAGTAGTACATCAACGGTGACGTCTGAACAAAGCCAACAGTTGATCATTGCTATGATGAGATGGGCAAAAACGATTACTCAATTCGTTACGACTGTCGTAATAAAGACTGGAAGCTCTATTGATACATCATCTTTAGGAATTGATGTTGATGTGAATTCACCTCAAACCCCTAGCCCAAATGTCCCTACCCCAACTACCTCTACCCCCACTGTCCCTACCCCCACTACCTCTAGCCCAACTGTCCCTACCCCGACTGGCTATAGCCCAACTGGCCCTACCCCCACTGACTCTAGCCCCACAGGCTCTAGTCCAACTAGCTCTGGCACCGTAACTGGAGGCACTACAGTCACTGGCAATGTAAACACTGGTGAAACCACAACCAATGGTGGAACCACAACCACTGGTGGAACTACTACAACTGGTGGAACCACAGCCACTGGTCAAACCACAACTACTGATGGAACCACCAATACTGGTGGAACCACAGCCACTGGTCAAACCACAACTACTGGTGGAACCACAAATACTGGTGGAACCACAACCGATGGTACTGGAACCCATACAACTATAACTAAGAGTTGCACCAAGAGTGTATGTAATGGTGGAAACAATATTAAAGGTTCTATCCACTATCACCAATCAGGCCACTCCCAACAAGCAACCCAGTATCAACAGTTACACCAGTCCCAACTTACCGCAACGGGTTCCAACTAGAAAGACCGAACTTAGTGTGTGTGTATATATATTTAACGTATTAATATTATTATTTAAATAAGAAGATGGCCTTGCTAATTAGATATACTCGCAGCAAGCTCTACTCTTGAATGTTTGGCTCTTTATATAGAAGCCTATTTTCTATAATAAAATGAGACGAGATTTTAATAACATTTTTCTATAGTTTTACAATGCATTCAACCAGGCAGGTCCAACGTTATTGGAGGGTTCTGTTCGAGATTATAATGGTATCCCTATTTTTATATATTATTCAAACTTATAAATAATATCAATCTTCAACAACAAATTTTTTTCAAAACATATAGTATCATGTTAAACCAATAACTTTAAATAAGATAATAATTATTCTCGTCTGTGCACTTTTTCTTCCAAAACCAACAAACAAAAAATAAGAGTTACATTTTAATCAAACTAGAGGCTTTTATATGATGAATTTGCTATTGCATCCGATTTTACAATATATTCTATAAGCCTAATTATACTTTAGCTCTACCATATATGGATTGTTGCAAATAGAAAAACTAAAATAAATGAATATATAAAAAATTGGTCCACAACTCGACAAGCCACAAAAAATTTGGTCATAATCGATTGGCTAATGTGGCTTATGTTACCGGCCATCATTTGACAACAACCTTCTTATTTGTTTCAGTTCACGTGCTTTATCTTGACTGTTAGATTGTGATGTATATCTTTGTGTGTTATATTTATCTCTAAGTTTATTCGGATTCCATTCTAATAGCAAGCATGAAAGTTGCGTATACATATCTTGTATGAATATAAAGACAGACGTGTGACGTGTCTACACTCAACCTTGCACTTACAAGAAAAATGATCAAGATCGAGATGGAGATGATGCATTTCCACAACAGTTGTTGACTTCCTAATGTCAAATATGATTAGGGGAAGATGTGGTTATGTTGGGGCCCGGGGGAGCTTGAAGAGACAGGGGTTGGACAATTGGAAGACAATGTATTATACTAGAGTAGAGTTATTTATCATTTCTCCCTTCGTCAATACTAAATAACATTACTCTAATTGACCAAATGGTTTAGTACTAAATCAGTGGCTTCGTACGTATGATAGGTTAGGTTTCGTGGAGATTTTTTTTTTTTTTTTTTGGTCAACAGGATTCTTTGTAATATGGTTTATATTTTTAATGGTAAAGTTTGTTTGTAAATATGGTTACAAACACAACTTTAAAATCGTTGTTCGATGAACACATGAGGAAAAAGGTTGCAGATTTCAGCATGTAAAATTTTTACTTGACACCTCAAAGTTTATAGCATAAATCTACAAATATTGTTGGACATCTACGTCAAGAATGTGTGGAGAATCCAAAAAAAGAGGATTCAAAGCTCAAAAGAGCTCTAATAAAATAGATACAAAAATATACTATATAAATGAAGTCGATCAGACTCATAATAAGTTTTATTAGTGCAAATAATGTAAAAAGAGTTTTAGTAATAAAATCCCTCAACTAAAGATAAATCCTTAAAAATTGCATTAACTATATATTTAATAAAAAATACCACTCAGCTTTAAACGCAGTGTTTTCTAAAATTATAAAATGATGATGTTTAGTAATAAAATCATTCAATCCACAGCTAAAGATGAATCGTAAAAAACACTCAATTATATATTTAATGAAGAAAATCCCTCAACTTTTAACTTGTTAATGACAAAACCCATATGTCTACATTCTCATTAAATTTGGACTAGATTTAAAATGCAGCATTTTTTATTTTTCTTATAACATATTCTAAAAAGAAAACGAGATGAATTTTGATGTTATAAAATAGAAAAATGACATCTTTTGTTACTTGACTTTTAACATATCCAAAAATCTATTAGAACATAAAATTCCTAATAACAAGATTACGTGCAATATCAAAATCAAATATTTTACAACATCAAAAACCAGAAAAGCAAAACTTCGTACTACAGAGTACATACTAGATTCAATGGGTAGTTTTGTTGTCTCTTAACAGTTTTTTATTATATTGTTTGTGACAACGGTTAAAGAGCAAAAAAAACACCCAATGAATTCAGCATGTAATATGAAGTTTTGCTTTTCTAGACTTTTATATTGCACACAATCTTGTTATTAGAAATCTTATGTTCTAATAGGGTTTTTGGATCTATCAAAAATCAATTAAAAAATTGCTTTTTTTCAGTTTTGAACATCAAAATTCATGGCATTTTTATTTTAGAATATATTGTTTTCATTTTATAACATGCCTTGTCATTTTTGACCTAAAAAAGAAAGAAAAAAAAAGTTGCATTTTAAATTTACTCCAATTTTAAAGTTACTGTAGAAAGTGGAGTTTTTTCATTAACAGATTAAAAGTAGAGGGTTTTTTCATTAAATATATAATTGAGGAATTTTTTATGATTCATCTTTAGTTGAGGGGTTTTAGTACTAAAAAGCGTCATTTTTTAATTTTTAAAACCATTGTATTTTAAATTTTAACGGAATTATACACGGAAGAGGTTTTTTCACTAACGGATTTTCTAGACAATTTTATCAATCTCTCACTTCACATATACATAGACGCATTTTTTTGAAATATCCATTAAGAGTCTTACCTATAAATGTTTCGAATGAACAATTGTATTATTGATAAATTGTTATAATTATTAAAAAGAAAAATACCATTAAAAACCTCCAACTTAGTACATTTTTCCAACTAGAACCTAAAACTTTTTGTGTTTCCAATTCAAAACTCTAATTAAATTATTTTTCTGAAACAAACCATCAAGTGATCTAAAGTGTGCGCGACATTGGGTTGGCTGTTAGTCAACCATAATTTCAACTAACACCGTTAACAAAAACTATTTTTTGTCAAAAATATTGTTTTCCTATTTAACTAGAAAAAAGCTTGAAAATTAATTAGAAATACAAAAGCAAAACATAAATATTATAACAATAAAGAATTTATTTACAGTTAAAATCATTTTATCTAAAAAAATCATATAATATTTACTTAAATTTTATATATAAAAATTTTATTGTTACTTTAAAAATTGTATTTAGATCAAATAAATTTTATTGTTGTATTATTTTATTAATTTTTTTATATTATTAACAAAAATATAAAACATATATAAAATGTTAACATAATTTAATTGATTATAATATTAAAATATTATTTTATAATCAATTAAGTTTTTTCTTTTCTTATTCATTAACATTATTAGTAAAATAATTAAATAAAAATAATTAAATATATTTAAATTTAGCTAATTTATTGAAGATGATTATATATATATAGTTAATTAAATAAAATATTTTTATTTAGAAAATATAAAATGTTACTGTTATTTTATTTTTTATTTATTTTTAAACTTTTTCTAATTATGTTTATAGTTTTTTTTATTTAGATAGAAAAATAAATTGGAAAAAAATATTGATTTTTATTAACGGTGTTAGATGAAAGTAGTGTTGACCGTTAGTCAACTCAAAGTCGCGCTCACTTTAAGACCAATTGAAGGTTTGTTTTAGAAAAAAAAATATAATTGGAGGTTTGAACTGGAAACACAACAAATTAAAGGTTTTAGATGGAAAAATATATAAAGTTGGAGGTTTTTTTATGGTATTTTCCTTTATTAAAACTGTAACAAATAGATCATTTATTTTTATATCAGAGTTCATTTCATCTTTCAGGGAAAACATGTTTGAATTTTTTTCTGAAGCTAATGATTTCCAACCGTTATGTAAACTTAAGCCATTAGATCTTTTGTTTTTTAAATAACATATTAAATTTATTTGGTTTAAATAAAAAAAATTCAGTGAAAACAAAAAAAATTACCATTTTGTTATAAATGGATAATTATTCAAGTGATTATCCACCACTTACTCTTATCCATAATATATGGGTACTGCTTATCTTTTTGATAGCTTAGCCTCCAAGTGACTTATTCTTCAAATTACATGTACTATAAATATGTAAGTCAGAAGTGAAAATAGTACACTACTTCCATTGTTTGATTAAAAGACTTGGATATTTTGGTTCAATTATGATGCAAATAATTGTGCAAAATGCTATAGCCATTGATTGGAAAACCATAAAAGTTTTTTCAACCTCCCGAATCTTTATGTGATGCATGACTTATAACAAAACTCATAATTCGACCATCACCAGCTAAAATTGGAATACTCTCTAGTATTCTTATAGAGAATACATGATTATATATGAATATATCCACCCTATATTCGAGCCATTTTGATCATTTATAGTATTAATTGACGTATCTAATAGATGGTCATGTGTGTATATTGACTACATAAAATATGGATTTCACAAGGTTCATTGGCCAAATAATCAGGTAGAGAGCATTATTCCCTCATTATGCCATAAAAACAAAAGTCAGGCTTGATTGAATTCACTTCACAAGCCTTTAAAGATATTTATATGTCAATGAGAATCGATGTTGAACACCTGGTTTCCCATATTCAAATAAGAATGGATGAGTGTTTAATAAAATGGTCAAAACATTAAATAAATATGGTATCAAATATTTGACCACAATGGAGACATGCATGTATATGATTATATAATGTAAAAATAAAGATGGCATACATGATAGTAAACATAAGGTTTACTAATTGCTCAAATCATAACATAACCGGTTTTGTAATCTCGGTCACTCACTAATATCAAAGATCATTGAAAATTTATTCTGAATAAACAGAAATTTAGCTTTCAACCCTCACATTCTTACCGTTCATACATCGAAGGTAACATTAATTTTAATTTATATTAAAATTATTTAAAATTTATAATATATTCATTTAAATTTATATATTATTTATGGAGTTGAAGGTTATGCCTCCTCCTTGCTTCCATGGTAGGTTATGCCTCATGAATCATATGATATTAAGCCAAATAAAATTTTTTAATTAAACAAGTTCAAAACCCAAAATCACACTCTTAAATATAACCGATCTAAAACAAAAAATCGGTGCAAGATGAATGGATAAGAAGAACCATCATCTTGAGAAAGAGTATTAAGAGTTCCACATGATTTGATGTATAATAATTGACTTAAAATGGGTGATTATATATGTTATTGATCCTAATGTGCTTATGTTCGAGATGAATGTACTAGAAAGTCATCATCTCGAGGGAGAGAATTAAAGAATCCCACATCGACACAATAAGTTGATAATTTTGGCGAGTTTACATCCCAAAATCTGCATTATTTTGGTGAGTTTACATCCCAAATTTTATTGTTTATTGAATATCAATTGAAATATAATGGAACATTCATAAGATGATGTCTACACTCAAAATGAGCTTCGATGGATCATTCATAAAACAAATCCAAGGGATTGCAAAACAATTTATGGTGAAATTTAATTTCCATGTGTTGGCATGGAACATGCAGTTTTGCATGTAAAACTGATTTCACATATAAAGCCAACAAGTAATATTAATTATCTCTCATGTAATGCATTCATGTTTGAAGATCTGATATTTCTCTTTTGAAATCTTATGGGTGTTATATATATTATGAATGTTCCACCACATCAGATAGAAGTAATATCAAAAGAGAATAAAATATATATTGTTGGAGGTGAATCTCCACTTTAATAATGAGTCATCTTATAGAGATGAGCTTATTGAAGGATTTGCATATTAACTTTTTATTAATAAATCTCGTCATTAGAGAGAGTTGAATAGTTTTGAGTCCTTGAACATATAATTATGACATTAAAGCTTAAAAGTTCAAAGGATCACTATTATTATATGTTACAAATTAAACACCTGATGAATGGGATTTTGTAAAATGAATTATCATTATAGATCCTCATATGAATAAATATGAACATTAAGTTCAGAGGATAATTCATTCTTATATTCCAGCTGAAATGCTCCATATGTATGTATGAAGGTAAAAGTCTATGGTGATATACTACGTTGGTTTTATAAATCAAAAAAATCATCAAAAAGTAAAAAGAGAAAATTATTGATAAGAAGATTAGACTCCTAAAGAGGAGCAATAGACCGTTGACATATGCTTAATATACAATCAGGTACTTGGATAAAATCATCAATAATGATCAATGATAAAGAGATCTTGCTTAACCATGTCATTACAGGATATATAGAACCAAAGAAAAAATCATTGTCGATTATATCAATCATATAGTATGCGCGATAAGATTAATGATAAGATTAATGAGGATCATGAATCTCCGCCAGGTGATGAGCGTAGAGACTCCGCTATTATGATTAGTGTTGAGGGAGAATATTGGCCAATAAATAATGGAGGCAGCCAAGGTTTTAGATTGCTTTGCGAACTCCCTTCGCTCCACTTTCTATTTCTATCCGCGAACCTCCATTATTAAGCGGATCCCTCAGTTCGTTCTCTCGAACTCTTTAATGGTTCTCCTGTCTCAATCACTACAAACCGAGGTATTCTTTCTTTAGTTTGATGAGGCACCAGACACGTGTCATGTTATAAGAGAGTGGATCCTTTGGTTCGGGATCTGGTATAAATATTTTTCCCCGAAGTCCTGAGAGCTACTGCTTTGGCTCGGAGGACTTAAATATCTTATTGCATACTTGTTTCCTTGATTTTCTCCATGAATCCCTTGATCTCGGCGCCTGATATATGACGATTTTGGCCTATATTTACTAATCTTTTATAGTTGTTTTTAGTGTTTTTCGAGTCTATTTTGAGTCTTAACAGGTCAGAATGAGGTCTTAAAGCATAAATTGGATGGACTGGAGCTTATTGGGCTTTTGAAGCAAAAAGAGGCAAATTTGGAGCAATTGGGCCCAAAAAGGCCCAATTACACGCGAGCACCCAGCGGGAGCACATGCTCCGCCGCCAGCGAGGATTAGTGGGCCCGAGTGGACTTAATTTTGGGTTATTAAATAGGTCAGCAGCTTCTTCTTCAAAAACACGTCCTTTTCCTTGGAGAAAAAGCAGAAGCCGCTTGAAGATCTTTCCTTCTCCTCCTTTGTCGCCATCGCCTTGTTCCTTGATTCCATCTCTTTGTTTCGATTGCTTTGTACTTGGAAGATCATCCATACCTTGTTTTGAGAAGAATTCTGAACCTTATTACTTTCAGTATTTATTCATGAATTCTTTTTATTCCATTGCTATGTTTTCTTCTTCCATGTCTGAGTAGTCTATTAACTAGATTAGGGTTTTTCAAAGGTATTCATGAGATGATTTAACTTGGCACAAATAGGATGTATGAATTTAATCTGTCTTCACCTCTGATTGAATTTAATGCTTAAACTAAACTGATCACTTAGTTTATGATTTTAGGTTAAATCTATTTGCGAGAGTATTTTAGGTTGCTAGAAAAGACATTGGTGAGCAATCAGTCGTAGGTGACGAGAGTTGGTGTGGCTGGTGTTTTTACCCAGATCTAGTGTTTTTCTTTATTGAATTTAAACCGTTTTTAATTAATTGCAATTCTGTTCCGAAAATTCATCTTATTCTTTGTCTTAGCTTTATTTAATAATCTCATAATTTCATAGTGTAACCTTGGTCCTTGTGGATTCAATCCCTTACTACTACTGCGATTGTCTGTGCGCTTGCAGAATTATTTAGGGTTAAAACTCTGTGTATCAAGTTTTTGGCGCCGTTGCCGGGGACCAATTGCGTTACCTTTGATTTTTGATTTTTAAATTCAGTCTAAGAAACTAATTTTTCTTTTCCCTTTTTCTTATGTTTCAGGTGCATGACCATTAGAATAACAAGAAGAAACTGCACCGAAAATTTAATCAATCTTTCAAACGAAGAGCTCGCTAGGGTAGAAAGGGAGAACCGACAGCGAAGACTCGACACCGCCAACACGGGCAATCACGAAGACGGATTGGCTGCTCAGTTGCAAATGCTTTGGGTTGAGATGGAGCAACTCCGAAGAGATAGACAAGTGGCTCCGCAACCGCAGTCCAGAATTGGAGACTCGGACAATCCGCACACATATTATCAGAACCGAGCCGCCATCACACCTCCAGCCATTCAGCGGCAAGATTTCGAAATCAAACCCCAATTGATTTCGTTGGTGAAGCAGCATCTTTTCCATGGGCTTCCAGCTGAAATCCCCATGGACCACATCGAAAATTTTGAGGAAATCTGTAGTACCACGGGTTCTAATGGAATTCCGAGTGAATTTTTGAAGTGCAAGCTGTTTCTTTTTTCACTTGCGGATAAGGCATCTCGTTGGCTGAAGTCATTGCGACCGGGGTCGTTAAAGACATGGGCTGAATGTAGAGCAGCATTCCTAAACCACTTCTACACCAAGTCAAAGACCGCTGCCTTGAAGAACAAGATATCTTCATTCCAACAGCATTCCGGTGAAGCTTTTTGTGAGGCTTTGGAAAGGCTGAAGGAATACCGCAGGGAGTGTCCGCATCATGGATTCAAGGATGAGCAGATTCTGGAAATTTTTTATGATGGTGTCGAGTGGGATTATAGGAATGCACTTAATGCGGCCAGCAATGGTGATTTTATGACAAAGACCAAAGAAGGCGCCTTTGAGCTGATTGAGAACTTGGCTTCGAGTTCAAACAACAAGTCTCCAGAATATGATCGGACCAGAAAAGTGAATAGCGTGGAGACACAAAAGATCGATAAGCTGACAGCTAAGGTGAACCTACTCCTTAGGGGAACCCAACAATCGGTTCACTTTGTGGATGAGGATGGGAGTATGCCTATCTTCCAAGAGTTTGAAGAAGATGATGATGCTGGGGTACAAGAGGTGAACTATGTGAGTGGCCAGAGATATGTGCAGAACAGGGGTTTCAACCCAAATTACCGAAGCCACCCCAACCTCTCCTACCGCAGTACCAATGTCGGCAATCCACAAGATCAAGTCTATCCGCAGCAAGGAGGAAACACAAACCAGCTGCCACAGAACCAGGGTTTCCAGAAGTTCTACTCCAGCAACCAACAGGGGAAATCATTCACCCCCACGCAGAACCAGAACCGATTCCAAGGAGGAGGACAACAAAAACCCTACTATGCATCCGCTCAACAATCCGCGCCCACGCCAGATTCTCAAGATGAGCTAAAGACTCTCATGCAGCAACTCCTAGCAAATCAACAGAAGGCTGCAACTGAGATCAATACCAAGGTCGATCATATGTATAATGACCTGAACACCAAGTATGAAGCCGTCACCGCCCACATGAAGAAGCTTGACACGCAAGTTGCCCAAACAGCCGAGGTAATCAAGCGACCAGCTGGAACTCTTCCAGGGAAAGGGGAGATGAATCCCAGGAATGAGTATGTCAACGCCGTGGAGCTGAGAAGTGGAAGAGTGTTGGCACCGCCAACTAACCCTAGAACCATGGGAAATGACAAGGAGAGTGCTACCGAGCACAACGCCCAAGGGAAAACTCTTACCACAGATGAGGATATGCTGGAAGATGATTCACCCTCAGAAACACATGTTGAGATGACTCCAGTAAACTCTCAGACCAAAACTACCGAGCACCCTAACCTTTCTCGGGAGCACATGCTCCGACAGGGTGCTCCAGCCAGATCCATAGAAACTCCTCCAGAGCGAGTTTATGTGCCCAGGATCCCCTATCCTGTTCCTCCAAAGAAAACCAGAAAAGATTTGGAAGATGCCAAGTGTAGGGAGATGCTTAAAGACTTGACGGTGAAGCTTCCTTTAGTGGATGCCGTGCAAATGGTGCCAGCCCTAAAAAGGTACATGAAAGAGTTGGTATCTGGTAAGGTAGTGGAAGAAGAGAAGGTAATGATGATCGCAAAAGAATGTAGTGCCATACTCCAGAACAAGGTGTTGACAAAGAAAGGTGATCCGGGGAGGTTTGTGATTTCGGTGAAGATCGGACCTATGACCTTCGCTTGCTCTCTTTGTGATTTGGGGTTAAGCGTTAATCTGATGCCATACTCTGTGGCAAAGCGTCTAGGGTTCACAAAATTCAAACCCACCAAAATCTCATTGGTATTCACGGATAGGTCAACAAAGCTACCGATTAGGGTGATTGAGGATCTACATGTGGGAATAGGGGATACTCTCATCCCAGCAGATTTTGTGGTTCTGGAGCTGGATGAAGAACCAAAAGACCCGCTGATTTTGGGATGCGCATTCCTATGCACCGCGTGTGCGATCATCGATCTTGAAGAAGGGATAGTTGATCTCCGCCTTGGAGACATGTTCGTAAGGTTTGAGATGAACAGACTTCTCCAGAAACCAATGATTGATGGACAGACATTTGTAGTTCATGATGGTTCGGAGATGGCTGAAGAGGTTACCGAGGAAGTTTTGGTGAAAGACCCCTTGGAAATTGCCTTGACCCAAGCCGAAGGTGAACATGGGTTTTTGAATGAGGATGCCGAGAGTTTTTCAAGGATGCTGGACTCCAGCCTTGGAGCATAGTAGATGGTGGTATACACGAGCCTAGAAGAGGATCTGACATGCTCCGCGGTTCTTGGAGCGAGCTGAAAGCTCCTAAGCTGGAGTTGAAAGCCCTCCCAACTGGGCTCAGGTATGCGTTCCTTGGTCCTAACTCTACCTATCCTGTGATTATTAATGCTAACTTGAACAATATCGAGGTTACTTTGCTCTTGTGCGAATTGAGAATATATAGGAAGGCTTTAGGATATTCATTGGATGACATCACCGGCATCTCTCCAGACCTTTGCATGCATAGAATACACCTAGAAGACGAATCAATGACTTCTGTCGAGCATCAGAGACGGTTATTCCCGAATCTAAAGGATGTCGTCAAGAAAGAGATCATGAAACTTCTAGAGGCTGGTGTAATCTATGCAATCTCCGACAGCAAATGGGTCAGCCCTGTGCATGTAGTACCTAAGAAGGGAGACATCACAGTAGTGAAGAATGAACGGAACGAGCTGATACCAACTAGGACGGTAACTGGGCATAGGATGTGTATCGATTATAGGAAGCTCAATGCCGCGACTCGCAAGGATCATTTTCCACTTACTTTTATTGATCAAATGCTTGAACGCTTAGCTAACCATCCTTATTACTGTTTCTTAGATGGCTATTCAGGTTTCTTCCAGATCTCCATTCATCCGGATGATCAAGAGAAGACGACATTCACTTGTCCATATGACACCTTCGCACCTTCATTGAGGACATTATGGAGGTTTTTATGGATGATTTTTCTGTGTATGGAAGTTCTTTTTCTGTGTGTTTGTCGAACTTGTGCAGGATCTTGCAAAGGTGTGAGGAGAAACACCTTGTTTTCAACTGGGAAAAATGTCACTTCATGGTGCGAGACGGGATAGTGCTGGGACACAAGATATCCGAAAAAGGCATTGAAGTGGACAAGGCAAAGATCGAGGTGATGACGAGCTTGCAGCTGCCAACCTCGGTGAAGGGAATCCGCAGCTTCCTAGGGCATGCTGGGTTCTATCGCCGGTTCATCAAGGATTTTTCAAAGATCGCGAGACCCCTCACCAGATTGCTATGCAAGGAGGTGAAATTTGAGTTCGATGATGCATGCTTGGAAGCTTTCCACATGATAAAGGGAGCTTTGATAAGCACTCCTATAGTTCAGCCACTGGACTGGGATCTTCCTTTTGAGATCATGACCGACGCTAGTGACTTTGCTGTAGGAGCAGTTCTGGGCCAGAAGAATGACAACAAGCTTCATGTTGTTTATTAAGCAAGTGGAACCATGGATGAAGCTCAATGCAAATATGCCACAACCGAAAAGGAGCTGTTAGCGATTGTGTTTGCCTTTGAGAAGTTTTGATCATATCTTGTTGGATCAAAGGTTATTGTGCACACTGACCATGCAGCTCTAAAATACTTGCTAACAAAGAAGGATGCCAAGCCGAGGCTCCTAAGGTGAATATTATTGTTGCAAGAATTCGATTTGGAGATTAAGGACAAGAAAGGAGCTGAAAATGGTATTGCAGATCATTTGTCTAGGATGAACATTGAAGAGGAGACACCCATGGATGACAGTTTGCCTGATGAACATGTTTATGCCATCAGCATTGGCCACGTCAGCGAGCACCCGCCCGGAGCACGTGCTCCAGAATGTTTCTTCAGTTCGTGGGAAAAGGGTCACCAACCCAGTTTTCCTTGGTTTGGCGAGATTGCAAACTTCCTAGATGCTGAGAAGGAACCAGAAAACTTCGTGGGCAACAAAAGGAAGAAATTCCTTAGGGACATCAAGAGGTATTTTTGGGATGAACCTTTCCTATATAGGCACTGCTCGGATGGTATTTTCAGGAGGTGTGTTTCAGAGGAAGAGATACCAGGGATCCTCCAGCATTGCCACAATTCATCATATGCTGGTCACTTCGCCACCTTCAAAACAGTTTCCAAAGTTCTTCAATCCGGTTTTTGGTGGCCCATCATGTTCCGCGATACCCAGCGTTTCATCTCTCATTTTGACGCTTGCCAACGACAAGGGAACATCAGCAAAAGGAATGAGATGCCCCAGAATTTCATTCTTGAAGTTGAGGTTTTTGATGTGTAGGGTATTGACTTTATGGGACCATTCCCATCCTCCTTTGGAAATTAATACATTTTGGTTGCCGTTGACTATGTCTCCAAATGGGTCGAGGCTTTGGCGAGTCCTACCAATGATGCTTGGGTGGTGGTTAAGATGTTCAAGTCTATCATTTTCCCCAGGTTTGGTGTTCTGCGAATTGTGATCAGCGATGGAGGTTCCCACTTCATCAACAAAATCTTCGCGAACCTCCTAAGGAAAAATGGCGTAAAGCACAAAGTCTCAACACCCTACCACCCTCAGACCAACGGTCAGGTCGAGATCTCCAACAAAGAAATCAAAAGCATCCTGCAAAAGACCGTTAGCATGACACGCAAGGACTGGGCAACAAAGTTTGATGATGCACTTTGGGCATACCGAACCGCCTTTAAGACACCCTTAGAGACCACGCCGTTTCACTTCGTGTATGGGAAGGTATGTCACCTTCCGGTTGAGCTGGAATACAAGGCGGCCTGGGCAATGAAGCTGCTCAACTTTGACCTGAAGCCCGCAGTTGAAGGGCGGACCATGCAGCTCCACGAGTTGGAGGAAATTAGGCACACCGCCTATGATAACTCGCGGATCTACAAGGAGAAAACCAAGGCATACCACGACAAGCGGACCAATCCCAAAACCTTCTCCCCCAATGATCAGGTATTATTGTTCAACTCTCGACTTAAATTGTTTCCAGGTAAGCTGAAGTCGCGATGGTCCGGTCCATTCACCATCAAAGAGGTCCGGCCACATGGAGCCGTCGTGTTGTTGAACCATAGAGGAGAAGAGTTTGTAGTCAATGGCCAACGACTCAAACCCTACTTAGCTGAGTCACGCATCGAAGAAGGTGAATCCACCTTCTTCTATGACCCTCCTCCAGCCTAGACGGCTAACCAAATCGAGCTAACGACTTAACCCAAGCGCTTGGTGGGAGGCAACCCACCGGTAAGGCTATGTACATTATTTTTCAATTTTTCTTTTCATACTAATTTTTGCTTTCAGGTTTATTATTCCAAAAAAAAAAAAAAAAAAGAGGACAGGTGGCACGCGAGCACCCCCGAGAAATCCGCGAGCACATGCTCGCCAGGTTGCTCTACATGCGCGGACCAAAGAAAGTGGGGGCCCGATTTCCAAGGCCTTTGACTGGCCCCACTTCCTCACTTTCCCACGCCAAACCCTACTCGGTAACACCCCTCCCCTTTTTCCTTTTCTTTTTATACTAACTTCTCTTTCTTTTTCTTTTTTCTCTCACCCCTCTTTTAGATCTCTCATCTCTCTCTCTCGTTGCCGGACAACCATCGCCCCCCTCCTCGCAACTCCACCTCCTTCACCACCGCCACTCTCTCCCTCACAATGGCACCAAGGCAGCGATTCTCCAGCTCCAAGGGCAAGGCTCACGCTGAACCTTCCTCCGCCACACGTCCCATCACCCACCCGTGGCCCCACGCGGAAGATGAGCCCTTTGCCCTCCCCGATGACACCCTCCCGCCACAGTCCTCCACCCAATGGGACCAGAAGGCGTCGTTCTATTACAACCAGTTGCTGAGGGTGCGGATCGAGCCAACCCGCTTCATGTGCAGCGACACCCTACGCGCTTTGGGGATTTACGATGAGGTGAACCACGTTCTTTACCACGCTCAATGCATGAGCTTTGCTTTGGAGGAAGACACAGCGGAATTTTGCCTCATCTACGGGTGGCACCATGAAGTCACGGCTCTGCCTTTCCCAAGAAGTTTGCACAGTCCAACACCTTTTGGGACACCATCGCTTCCGGCCCCTACCGCTCTATCTCGGCGAGCCAAACCCATCTCCGCCATCCCGCCATCCGCGTGTGTGCTTGGATTTTGAGTAACATGCTTTTAGACCGTGATATCGGGAATAAGGTACATTTGGATGAGCTTTTGCTATTGTATTTGGGTTGCCATACTTTGCTAGGTACCGGCAGTCACGAGGGAGTCGACGCTTACCGCGCCAACTTAGGCATTCGGTTTGTGGAGATGATCTGCGCAATCAAGGACAGCTCCACCGGCGGATCCCAACCATGGACTGAGCGCATAGGCAGCCTCCTCACCTCCCTTTTCTGCCACCTCCGAGTCGACTTCTCCAACGCCACATGCGTCACGAAGATGGAGCTGATGGATACCGGCCACTTGGTATCTTCCAAGATCCTCCGCGACCCAACCACCTATCGGTTTGTCACCACCGATGGAGAGACTCGATTCTGTGCCTTGCCCAACAAGGCGGTTACCCAGCTCGGCACCAAGGACGACCTTGCCTTCCGGCCACATCCGGACCTCTTTGACTACGCCACCCCTCAGCGCCCTTCGGTCATGGACGTGCTAGCTCCTCCCGAGCTCCACTGCCCTACACCGATGATGATGACATGTCCGCTCCACGCTCAGCCCTGCTTTACCTTGGCACCACCACCCAAGGCGAGTTCGACCTTCCGCCAATCTCCGATGACCCTAGTACTAGCGAGTATAGGCGATGGATGATCACTTCTCAGCGGAAGAACAACTCCCTCATGCAGCGGATCATGCAGACCCTATCTCGAGGCTGTTGCCACAGCACGGCGACCGCAGATGCTCAGCCACCTCCCCCCTCATCCAGCACATCCGACAGCGCAAGCCTTAGAGGCGTCGGCGGCGCAGAACCCAAGGCGATGGTCCGGCTACCGCTTCAATGCGGTGATTTCTTCTTTTATTTTTCTCTTCACCACTGTATTATCCATTGTTATTTTTTCTTATGTTTTGACTAATTCCTTAGATCTTTTTCACACCAGAGACGGTGTGATTTAAGTTTGGGGGAGAGGTCCGTTGCTAATTTGTTTCTTTTTCTTTGGATTTTCTTTTTTATGTTTTTATTTAAAACCGAATCAGGTGCAGCTGCTTCCTTTGTTTTGTTTTATCGAGTCAGTGTCAGAAGCAGCTGCTGCATTTTTATTTTATTGAGTCAGTTTGTTCGAGTCAATTAGTTATATGGGCGAAAAATGTCATTTGTGGGATTTGGGAATCTATGATGTATTTAAACCATTGTGGATTTTTGATTACCTTTCTAGTGACTATCACTGCAGAATCATGAGTACAAGGACAAGCCAGAACCATCTCACACTCGGATTCCTCTCTCTCCAGAATGATATCATCTCAGTAAGGTTTATTCAGAAAGCAATAACTGTAATCTATTTGGACTTAACTTGAACTTTAATTCTTCTCATTCAAAGCATTAGACTAGAGGAACCAAACCAATATTCAGGACTTCTTATTCTTTTTACCACTCTTGATGATCCTGAATAGCTAGCTCGTCTTTAGCTAGTACCCTCCAAGCACCTAACCTTCTTTCTAGACTGATACAAGCACGGAATCACACCAAGCTTAGATCACTTGATGATCAAAGAATTCCAAGCTTTGACTCGCGGAAGGTGGAATTGTAAGTAGAGATGGAGGTGATGTTTTGTGATTGACTCTCTCAATCGGTGGGCTTGATTGACTCGCTCAATCGGTGGAGAACTAGACTTGTTTGAATCACACAAACAATCCTAATCCTATAATCTCAAGAATCAAATGAATCTCTCAAATGAAACTTAAAGACAAACTTTAAACAAAGACAGACTTTGAATAAAAAGGAAACTTGTATATTTCTTAGATGATTGAAAGGTGAATTTGTACAAAGGACGAAATGAGCTTTATATAGAGCTCTTACATGAGTACTCTAACGTTCTAGAAGGTTAGAAACAAGAAAGAAATCACAAAATTGAATACAAACTAGCCGTTGGACCATTATGAGCAAATCGGGCCAAATAAGGTAAGTTGTGAAGCACTTTATTCTTGAAAGCTTAGGTGCGAATTGGTGGTGTCTTGGGACGTCCAGGTTCACTGAATAAGGCTCCAGAATGCACACAAGTGAATAGGAAAAGAGCCGTTGCTGAATGATATCCTTTGGCTCCAAACAAGGCAAATAAGGCAAGCTCGGTTCCAGATATGGGAAGTGAAGGTGTGGGAGGATCTGCCTGATCCTGTGCGTTTTAGTTGAAACAAATACGTGTTGTAGAGTCTCTGGATGATGGGGAAGGTCTCCAGGTCGCCAAAGATACGTTTGAAGACTCCCAAATCCGCAAGACTCCATATAAGGCAAGTCTAGAG
>CM051379.1:7537837-7562837 GCA_028015245.1 Cardamine occulta | reverse complement strand
TGTTCCGGTTTAGAAATTGAATAACTTCCTCAGCTGATATCGGTTTGGTACGAATCCAATTTACTGAGCTTCTATGATGAGTAAAGAATACATACCAAGTTGGTTTGTAACTTAATTCCTTGCGGTTCGGCCGTAATCCTCCAAATAGTAGCCGTTGGTCTCTATCGGGTTCATTGGAAGTCTGCTGCCTTGTAACTTGAATATCTTCCTCATGTGGAAAGCTTTTGAACCAAATCAACTTCTCTGTGATTCCTTGATGACTTAATATTGCCTCATTAAAAACCTTTCTAGGTAAACCCATTGGGAAAAACCCTAGACAAGGGAAAAAGAGTGCAACAGTCATTTTCCAACACTGGTTAGGTTGATATGCTTCAATAAAGGCATATACGGCTCTGGGACGCTCAGGCTGGTTCTCTCCAAAGGTATTGGTCGTCTGGTTGATGTCTCCTCCATGCTCCTTGATTGATGGTGACTTGATGTCCTCATCATACCCTCCCTCTTCAAAAGGTTTCGACCTCGAAACTGTATAATCTGCACTAAGAAAAAGCAAGTTAGCTCTCATTCGTTCTTTGGGAGTCTAGAGTCTTACCCCGGTATTGTTTGCTGATGTGTTGTGCATCTGGCGGTTCATCTTTGAACTGGAGTATTGGGACTACTCCTCTGTTTTTCCTAATAGGTGGTGGTATCATTGGCTCAACTCTTCCTCGGACATGGTCTTCAATTTCTAAGTCTGGTGGTTCTTCCTTTGTACCTGCAATATTTCCAACTCCTTTGGCACAAATCAAGTGAATTAATACAGTCATGGAATTATTATAAACAGGTAAACATGGTTTATTCAATATAGATTTTTGCTCAGGTTTTAAATGTGTAGTAAAACAATTATTTTGAATCAAGTGTTTCCGTGGGGCACCAACGTTTTCATCAAGCTCTTCTAAACTTAATAGGTCTGTCATCACACTTTTAGAATCATCAGAGATTAGTTGAAGCAATGAGGCACTTTCCTGACCAAAACTTTCGATGAGTTTTGTTTCTTTTGATGCCACGTCATATGGAGTAAATGTGTGATCCGGTGGCTCTTCTTGCATTAGAATGAAGCTGGGGGAAACTTCATCTTTCTCAGGGCCTACTTTTCTCACCGTGTGCTCCATGACTTGTTCGAGACCTGCATCATTAACCCTTGGCGAAGACAAGCACATTATACTAGAATTGGACATTTCAAAACCAGATTGTGCTAAACAATCACTTGAGTTAGATGAACTCGGTTTTGGTTCAAGTGTTGTTACATTAACTACTTGTCTTTCAGGACATGTTGCAGCAAAGTGACCTTGCTTATGACATCTATAACAGATTATTTCTTTAGATTTAGATAGCTTAGGAGACTTACATTGCTTTACATTGCCGTGTGGCTCAAGCTTTGAGCTCGGACTTTGCTTGTGAACTACGACTTTTGCTTTTGGCTTCTCCTCATGTGCTTGAGTGACTAATGTGGCCTCAGTCCTCTTAATTGGTGTTTGTATCGTCCTTCTCTTCAATTTAGAATTGTATGGTTGCTTTGGAGCCGACCTCTCCTTTGGAGCTGATTGGAACAACAACTTCTTGGGAGTGTAATTCTTGTTTAGGGATTTTGGCACAAAGGTTCGATACATGCTCTGTTTGAGTAGTCCCCAAGTATTGATTGGCTGGGAATCTTGACGCAAAAGCTCTTCTTGTCGCCACCATTCTTGTGCTTCTCCAACTAGGGTGTCTAAGGCATAGGAAAGCCTTTCTTCTTTAGGTATGTGATGGGAACGGAACCAATGCTCTAAGTCTTCTTCCCATTGAATGTATGCCTCAGATCCTTGTTGAAAACCTGAAAAATAGATGTAATTGGATAGGTCTTCCCAATGATCATCTCTTCCAGCCTCACTTTTGACTTCCTCCTCTTCAACAAACTCTTCTGGAGACCTTTGAGACTCAGTCTCATATTCATGGTTGAAGTAAGGAATCTCACACCATGGTCTATCCCCTTCTTCACGTTCTGAACTAGTCTCTTCATAGTTTTCTTCTTCATCATGGCATGATTCATCTTCAGCAAAACTTGACACTTCTTCATAGGCGTGTTGCTTGAGCCTCTGTTCATCTCTTGATTTGTTTTGCAAATCAAATTACGTGGTGTTGATCCTCCAAACTGTCATGAAAGCCAACTTCTTCACAGAAACTTGATTCTGATTTTTTCTTCATCATGCACATTAGTTTCTTCCTCTAAACCGATTTGAGAGCTAGTAACTCCAATGTCTTCTTCTTCATAGAGCGCACTTTCTGACTCTGTCTCATCATCCCAGTGTTCTTCATTACGTTCATAGCCTTCTCCAGTACTGAATTCAGAATCAGCACCTCCTTCCCACGAGTTGGGGTCATATCCTTCGTCTCCACTCCATGAGGGGTCCAGTTCTTCACCCCAATCGATCTCTGAGGTGTTAAACTCACTTCTTTCATCCTCTACATCAGATTCATAGTCCATGGCGGATGGTTCCTGCAAAAGATTCAACACAATATCAAAGCTCTAGCAACTAAAAGAACCGATTTAGACAATTTAAGCCAATTGGACACAGTTTGGAAAACAACTTCGAAAAAAATATTAAATGGACTCCAAAATTTGAAATTCTACTTGATAAATCTTTTTAAGAGATTAAATTAACAAAATCAAAAAGAAAAATATTTTTTTGGAAATTTTCGGATTTTATACGACTCAAACAAAACAGATCAAAATCCAGAAGCGATTTTTGATATGTCTGAGATTTAATTCTCAAACAAATACCAAACGAACTTCTAAATTCTGGGATAAAATTTTTATGGGTTTTCAAGACTCTAAGAAAAGCATAACAAAAGACGAAATAATTTTTTTGAGTTTTTATGGATTTTATAAAATTGACACAACAAAATTGACGAAAAACTTAAACTGTGAAATCAGAAACTTTTTATGGGGTTTTTATTTATGAAATCGAAAAAAATAACAAACTGAAGCAAATAATTTATTCTTTTTGTTTTTATGAAAGATACTGAAGCAAACTAGCAAGAACAAAAGAAAGAAAAATGATTTTTATATGTTTTCGATTTTTAGTGAAAAGTAAAAAAACAAAACAGAAAATTAAAAGGGATAGAGGTTGGATGAATACAACCTGATGGGTAGGAGCTTTTGAAGCTCTGATACCAGATGATACAAGCACGGAATCACACCAAGCTTAGATCACTTGATGATCAAAGAATTCCAAGCTTTGACTCGCGGAAGGTGGAATTGTAAGTAGAGATGGAGGTGATGTTTTGTGATTGACTCTCTCAATCGGTGGGCTTGATTGACTCGCTCAATCGGTGGAGAACTAGACTTGTTTGAATCACACAAACAATCCTAATCCTATAATCTCAAGAATCAAATGAATCTCTCAAATGAAACTTAAAGACAAACTTTAAACAAAGACAGACTTTGAATAAAAAGGAAACTTGTATATTTCTTAGATGATTGAAAGGTGAATTTGTACAAAGGACGAAATGAGCTTTATATAGAGCTCTTACATGAGTACTCTAACGTTCTAGAAGGTTAGAAACAAGAAAGAAATCACAAAATTGAATACAAACTAGCCGTTGGACCATTATGAGCAAATCGGGCCAAATAAGGTAAGTTGTGAAGCCTTTTATTCTTGAAAGCTTAGGTGCGAATTGGTGGTGTCTTGGGACGTCCAGGTTCACTGAATAAGGCTCCAGAATGCACACAAGTGAATAGGAAAAGAGCCGTTGCTGAATGATATCCTTTGGCTCCAAACAAGGCAAATAAGGCAAGCTCGGTTCCAGATATGGGAAGTGAAGGTGTGGGAGGATCTGCCTGATCCTGTGCGTTTTAGTTGAAACAAATACGTGTTGTAGAGTCTCTGGATGATGGGGAAGGTCTCCAGGTCGCCAAAGATACGTTTGAAGACTCCCAAATCCGCAAGACTCCATATAAGGCAAGTCTAGAGTGTTCCGGTTTAGAAATTGAATAACTTCCTCAGCTGATATCGGTTTGGTACGAATCCAATTTACTGAGCTTCTATGATGAGTAAAGAATACATACCAAGTTGGTTTGTAACTTAATTCCTTGCGGTTCGGCCGTAATCCTCCAAATAGTAGCCGTTGGTCTCTATCGGGTTCATTGGAAGTCTGCTGACTTGTAACTTGAATATCTTCCTCATGTGGAAAGCTTTTGAACCAAATCAACTTCTCTGTGATTCCTTGATGACTTAATATTGCCTCATTAAAAACCTTTCTAGGTAAACCCATTGGGAAAAACCCTAGACAAGGGAAAAAGAGTGCAACAGTCATTTTCCAACACTGGTTAGGTTGATATGCTTCAATAAAGGCATATACGTCTTTGGTACGCTCAGGCTGGTTCTCTCCAAAGGTATTGGTCGTCTGGTTGATGTCTCCTCCATGCTCCTTGATTGATGGTGACTTGATGTCCTCATCATAGACCCCTTGCATTCTTGTGTTTCTTTTGTCTTTTATGTGCAGACAGGCGCAAAACGGTCGGAGAAAAGGACTGACGCAATCTCTAACTCACTCTGCTGAAGACTAGTAAGTAGAAGACAGAAGTTTGAGATTTTCAGCCGGAGCACCCGAACCATAAAGCGGAGCACATGCTCCGATCACATGCTCCCGGCAAAATTTTTAGAAAATCAGAAGGTGTGTTTTTCAATGAGTGTGCACTTGGGTATGATCACTTTTCATTTAAAATATTCGTGTTCAGGGGTTACATATGTATGTACAGCCCTCTTCATTCCAAATAAAAAAAAAAAAAAAAACAAAAAAAAAAAAAAAGAATGAATGAAGAGTGGTGAATTCAGTAACTCAAAGATGTACCCCTGAGCATGCCATCATACCCAAGGAAGAGTGGAGTTTCAAGAAGAATAGGAGTTTTGTTTCAAAAAGGAGAAGAGAGTAGTTAGAGGTTGTGGACATCACTAGTCCATTTCTCCTATCATTTTGTGCTATGTCTAGCACCCACCAAAAAAATAAGGTAACCCTAAACACTCTGAGCTTCACCATTAAATTAGCCTCCTTATTACCAAGATTCGATTCTTTTACCTAGTGCCTGAAAATGAGAAGCCACGCCACCTTTTAATTTCTGTAAGGAGTTATTGTCTTGATGATGAGCTTTTCGGGGTTTGAGATTCAGTTTTTGGAACAGGGATGGTTGATGATGTTTGGTGAGTTTTTGGTAAGAACTTGTTTCTCTTGTTATGAAGTGTGTGGTCTGCAGATTATGGTTGATGTTCCGGTTTTCTGAGGTTCACCTAATCCCTGCATTGTCCCTCTTTGCCTTTCTTGATTCTCGTTTGTTTGTGGACAAACAAAGGTCTAAGTCCGGGGGAGTTGATATATGACGATTTTGGCCTATATTTACTAATGTTTTATAGTTGTTTTTAGTGTTTTTCGAGTCTATTTTGAGTCTTAACATATCAGAATGAGGTCTTAAAGCATAAATTGGATGGACTGGAGTTTATTTGGGCTTTTGAAACAAAAAGAGGCGAATTTAGAGCAATTGGGCCCAAAAAAGCCCAATTACACGCGAGCACCCAGCGGGAGCACATGCTCCGCCGCCAGCGAGGATTAGTGGGCCCGAGTTGACCTAATTTCGGGTTATTAAATAGGTCAGCAGCTTCTTCTTCAAAAACATGTCTTTTTCCTTGGAGAAAAAGCAGAAGCCGCTTGAAGATCTTTCCTTCTCCTCCTTTGTCGCCATTGCCTTGTTCCTTGATTCCATCTCTTTGTTTTGATTGCTTTGTACTTGGAAGATCATCCATACCTTGTTTTGAGAAGAATTCTGAACCTTATTACTTTCAGTATTTATTATGAATTCTTTTTATTCCATTGCTATGTTTTCTTCTTCCATGTCTGAGTAGTCTATTAACTAGATTAGGGTTTTTCAAAGGTATTCATGAGATGTTTTAACTTGGCACAAATAGGGTGCATGAATTTAATCTGTCTTCACCTCTGGTCGAATTTAATGCTTAAACTAAACTGATCACTTAGTTTATGATTTTAGGTTAAATCTATTTGCGAGAGTATTTTAGGTTGTTAGAAAAGACATTGGTGAGCAATCAGTCGTAGGTGACGAGAGTTGGTGCGGCTGGTTGTGAACATATTGAACCTATTCATTAATGCTTATTTACATCTCTAGGTCCAAACGAGAGTTGTGGCATCTAGGTTGATAGATAAAGTTGTCACCGCCACGAGAGTGGGATGATATTATTTTTATGTTTGAGTTCTAGACTTTTGCTGAATTTGATCCTGAATAGTTGCTAAGTTTTCATCCATGAATCACCTGCGAATTACCCAGATCTAGTGTTTTCCTTTATTGAATTTAAACCGTTTTTAATTAATTGCAATTCTGTTCCGAAAATTCATCTTATTCTTTGTCTTAGCTTTATTTAATAATCTCATAATTTCATAGTGTAACCTTGGTCCTTGTGGATTCGATCCCTTAATACTATTGCGATTGTCTGTGCACTTGCAGAATTATTTAGGGTTAAAACTCTGTGTATCAGTGCCTGACTAATTCATTGCCTTGAAATGCGTCCTTATTTATTCTTCAACACTTTCTACTCCTGAATCTGTGGAAGGTATCAGGAAGTAATGTTAAATTCCATTGGAGGTCGAATTTGCCTTGCTAGGTCCTGACGAATCTCCAGAATCACCCCATCTTGGCTATATATGTGTTTTCGAAGTCTATTTCTATGGTTATGGCCTGTTTTTTCCCTTTCCGATACTATCCTTTTATATCTCCATCATCTAGGAATGGTGATTCCTTAGATGATGCGGAATATGCTTTGCTATATCCTATGCTCACTTACTATTGCCGCGGAGACTGGGTTTTCTCTGAGTTCCAGTGACCTCCTTGAGATTTTTAGTGTTCGTATAGCGAAGAAGAAAAAAAGGGAACTTACACCATCTATCCTCCTATTGACAGAATGCTAATCTATCATCTTCCGAGCAGGGATAGTTTAGGAAGTATTGGTTTTTTGTTAAGATTGATACTCCCTCTGTTTGCGAACTCACCGATATGTTACATCATAGATGGGCAAATGCGCTTGATAGATTATTAACTTTTAGCTTTTGATTTTGTGATGATCATCATCAGTAATACTGGTGAGTTCCGTATTTGTTGGAGCTCCTCAAACCCGACATGCCCCTGGAGAAGGTTTTTTACAATTCCTGAAGCTTGCAACCACGAAAGAGGTTATGTAGGATTACTTTACCCTCTTCTGTATTCACACAGCGAGAGAACTTGAGCGAAGTAGCATACTCCATTCTATAAAGCCTAATTGGAACGAGATTGACACTCATGGCTTCACTGGCCTTGAGAAGGCATACTCTAATAATAGAAAAGCTGTCTCAGATATGAAGCTGAGAAAGAAGATCAATGATATCGGCAAGCAGCACCTGGACAAGAATTGTGCTGCAAATAACAGCCCAAGCCGAAAACAAGCTTAGTCCCAGAGCTTCCTATTCGCCTCTTGGGATCTAGGTCAAATTCTGGCTCGTATTCTCATTCAGCTCTCCTAACCAAAGTTCTTGATAACGAAGACATCAAAGAACCGAGCGCCAATTTATAACACAACAGAAAGTCAGCAATTCCTGACCCCAACCTTCAAGAGGGTAAGTCAAGATCTCTAACGCTCAAGAAAAGAGAGGGCCCTTCGGCCATGCCTCCACCTCCTCCTCCTCACGCTCTGGTTTGTAGGAACATCAAAGACAATCTGCCTAGGGATAATAGAAGTGGTTCAAATACTCGAGATAGAGCCAAACAGTCTCGCACTGATAGTTCACCCTGTTCGCGACCTGTTTCACATGCTGGTATCCCTGAAGAGAGGATGGAGGTTGCAGAGACTTTTAGAAAGTTTAAATCTCAGATTTTGCAACCGCTTCCCTCCTTCGATCAATGGAACCAAGATGCCCTCAATCTCTATGTTCGAAATTCAGTCCTGATGTCCCAGGTATTTGACATTTCTTTTTACTTAATACTTTGATGTGTATTCTCTTATTCATCATTCTACTTGCCCAAATTATAATTTTCCGCCAGAAAAAATGAGATGGTTTATTTCTACGAGTCGATCCTTAGGTGAACTGTTCTTGCGGAAGATCTTTTTGCGGCTAAGAATCTAATTTCTGACTTTCAATCTAAGGTAGACCAAGACGCTATTGTGTAATGATGCTAGCGAAGGATGCTTAATACTTCCAAGCGGAGGGATAATTAATCCTTAATTGAATTTTGACTGTCAAAATCCGTTTCTCTTTTACGTCTTCATATCTCATCTATAAGATTAAATCAGTAGATATCAGTATATCATACTTATCCCATAATGGCATCAAATCCTCATCATGGTAGGGATTCTCCATCGGATTTGTCGGCGAACATGGCCATCTGCTCCCATCAAAATATGATTTGGACTTTCAATATAGAGGGTCACCCTGGTCTTCAATCTCTCGGTCAAGTTTCCATCAGTGATGGTTCCTTGTTGGCTGATTAAGAAACTGTTGTTGCAAGAACGAAATGTTGCCAAAAAGTTCATAGAGAAGGTAACTCATTTGTTTTACAAATTGTTTCGTATGTTTTCCCTATTGATAATGAAAAAGGGTTTGTCTTTCTGCTTGTCGTAAAGCATGCAATGCTTAAGCATGAAAGTGAGGTTCTTCGATCAAGGACACACGAAATGGTAAAAAAAATTCTCCGGATCTCACGAGATATCTTTATCCCCAAAGCCCCTCCTCATAACTGGATTGCTCTTGGATCCAAAGACTTTGGTCATAATATCCCAACGTGTGTTAGGAGAATTATTGACCTGGCAGGAGACGGGGCTAGATTGTACTGTGATGATGTATAATCTATTAGCCTGTGATATGAGCATGGCCAAAGATAAGGAATTAGAACCTGAGCGTGTACCTGAGTTTAAACCTGAGGATGCTTTAGCTATATCAAGTGAACCGATGATGCGTGCTAGGACCTGGAAGCTCAAGGAGACTATCATTTCTCTACTTACACATTTAGAAAATCGAGCTGGAGAAAGAGATGCTTATCAAACCTCGCTGGTTTTGATTCAAGCTAGATGATTTCAACAAATGGGTAGGGTAAGTAATTATACTCTTTTTCCCTTGACAAGTTTTGTCCCACTGCTTTTTCTTGTCAAGGTTTTTAATGAGGTAGTTGTTCATCTCACTAACCCCATTGTTGAACCAAGATCGTCCGGAAGCTTCAGTACGATCGGTTGCTTTTTTTTATTTTTATCCTATGATATTTTTATCCTATGATATTTTTAAGCTTATGTTATGTTTTTATCTATATATTGGGCCTTAAAAATGTGTTTAGAGGTTTTTTTCTTTGAGTTCCCTATTTAAACTCCTTGTAAACCTTCAGTTTAACCATCTAGCCTTTTATTCTTAAACTCTTCTAAGAACTAGATCAAAACCTGTAAATCAAAGGAGTTTCATTCCTTTTGTGTGACCCATCGATCCACTGGTGAATCTATGGAATTCCGCAGCTTTAGTGTGACCAAAACACTTCATTGTTACTTGAATCTAGTCGATCTATCTCGCCAGCCTATCGTTTTCATCTGTAGTTGCTTTTGAAGTGACGCTTTTGGAGTAGATTCATAATATGATTCATCAGAGCCACTTTGGAAGCTAAGTACTCTTAGATCTATTGGTTTTATGCTTGTTTATCAGTTTGTTTCCTGTGGATCTAAGTGTTCTGCGATTTGTTTTTTTTTTCATTTTGTGTCTTTTGACATTCTAGAACTGCATATCCGATTTTATTTGCATTGTGTTCTTGTTAAACTGCGCCAATCTGTGTTGTTACTTATTTTAGAGTGTAAATCGTGTTTATCTGTTGTTGTTTGCATCTCTGTTTGTCATGTTTGGTGAAGATTTGCATACTGAATTTTTTTTTAATATTGAAAAAGTGATTTCTATGTTTCTCAGTCTAAAACTTTAAACTTTTGCCTGAAGAAATTGTAACTGCGTGTTTTGTTAATTTGTTGCAATTCCTATGGTGAATCCAGAAGAGGAAGAAGAGACTAGTAACACCAGAAACAATAAACTCCTCCTTGAAGCTATAACAGCAAAAATGCAAAAGATGATGGATGAAAGATTTGCTGCTTTTGAGGAAAGGGACAGAACCAGAACTGATACTAGGCAGAATCAAGAACAGGACGACAAGGTTCATGATGTTGCTACAGATCAATACTATCAGAGGAGAAGTGATGCCTCACAAGGTAGCCAAAGGAGAAATAGGCGTAATAGAACTCAAGATGAGCTTCTAAGGGACAATCTCAAGGGTTTGAAGATCAGTATCCCTCTATTTCATGGCAAGACCGATCCTGATGCTTATCTAGAATGGGAAAAGAAGATTGAGTTGGTTTTCAATGTTCAGCAGTACACAGAGCTTAATAGAGTCAAGATCACTGCAACAGAGTTTCATGATTATGCTTTGAGCTGGTGGGATCAGCTAGTCATGACCAGGAGAAGAAATCAAGAGCTACCTATTGAGACTTGGTCAGAAAATGAAATGTCTGATGAGAAAAAGGTTTGTACCTAGTCACTATCACAGAGAATTGCATCAGAAACTGAGAAAACACATTCAAGGATCTTGAACAGAAGAAGAGTATTATCAGGAGATAGAAGTGTTGATGCTGCGAGCTAACATAGCAGAGGATCAAGAAGCTACAATGTCACGGTTTCTAGGGAGTTTGAACCAGGAAATTCAAGACAGGTTAGAAATTGAGCATTACATGGAGCTTGAGGAGATGTTGCACAAAGCTATTTTGTTCGAACAACAGATTAAAAGAAAAAGAGCCTCACTTTCTAGCTGTAGTCATAGTTCATCATACACGAGGCCATGTTACTCTAAAGAAGACATAAACTCTTTTGCTAAAGACTTCAAGCTAGCAGTGTACTCTAAGCCTCCTGATGCGATGAAAGTTACTACTCCAGCACCTGCAGACTACAAAGGAAAAGCAAAAGAAGGTGTTGTTCGATCTAGAGATGTCAGCTGCTTCAAATGCCATGGAAAAGAGCATTATGCAAGTGAGTATTCTAACAAGCGTGTGATGATCCTTTTGGAAAATGGTGAAACAGAATCTGCTGATGAGTATCCAGAGACTTCTAGTGAGGATGAGCAGGAGATCTTACCTGTTAAAGGATACTTATTACTAGCCAGAAGAACTCTAAGTGTACAGAACAAGACTCAAGAGCAAGAACAAAGAGAAAATATGTTCCACACAAGATGCAACGTTCAGGGTAAAGTCTGTAGTTTGATCATCGATGGAGGTAGCTGTACTAATGTAGCTAGTGATACTATGGTGAAGAAACTGGGTTTAAAGACTACAAAGCATCCAGAACCTTCTAAACTTCAGTGGCTTAATGATAGTAGAAAAATGAACGTCAGCAGGTAGGTTTTTGTTCCTATCTCTATTGGTAAGTATGAAAACCAAATTCTTTGTGATGTTCTGCCTATGGAAGCTAGTCATATACTGTTAGGACGTCCCTGGCAATCAGACAGAAAGGTTTTACATGATAGCTTCTCCAATCGCCATACTTTTTAATATAAAGGGAAGGAGACTACACTGGTTTCTATGACTCCACATGAGGTTTATCTTGATCAGAAGAAGGACTCTCCTCAGCCTAAGCGCCCAAACTTCTTTGCAAAGTCTAGTGAAGTTAAGAAAGCTTACTACTCTAATCCTTCTATGCTCCTGTTTGTTTATAAAGAGTCATTACTTAATCTGTCTAACCTTACACCGGTGCTACCGAGTGAAATGACTAACCTTTTGCAGGAGTACAATGATGTCTTTCCTGAAGAAACTCCACCAAGCTTACCACCGATCAGAGGAATTGAGCATCAGATTGACTTTGTACCTGGATCTTCTCTCCCAAACAAACCAGCATATAGGACTAATCTGATGGAAACTAAGGAGCTTCAGAAGCATATCAGTGAACTGATAGAAAAAGGCCATATTCGTGAGAGTATGAGTCCTTGTGCAGTGCCAGTCTTGCTTGTACCTAAGAAAGACGGAAGCTGGCGAATGTGTGTTAATTGTAGAGCCATCAACAATATTACAGTGAAGTATCGACACCCTATTCCTAGATTAGATGATATGCTTGATGAATTGCATTTCTAGCATATTCTCTAAGATTGATCGTAAGAGTGATTATCACTAGATTAGGATGAAAGAGGGTGATGAATGGAAAATTACATTTAAGACTAAGCATGGTTTATATGAGTGGTTAGTTATGTCTTTTGGATTGACTAATGCTCCTAGTACTTTTATGCATTTGATGAATCATGTGCTTAGAGCTTATATAGGCCTGTTTGTTGTTATCTATTTTGATGATATCCTTATATACAGCAGGAATCTTGATGAGCATACTGAACTTGTTAAGTTGGTGCTAGACATGCTTAGGAAAGAAACATTGATGCAAGACAAGAAGCCAATAGCGTTCTTCAGTGAGAAGCTTGGAGGGGCAACTCTCAACTATCCAACATATGACAAAGAACTATACGCCTTGGTTAGAGTTCTCCAGACATGGCAGCACTACCTCTGGCCAAAAGAATTAGTCATTCACACAGACCATGAGTCTCTAAAACACTTGAAAGGTCAGCAAAAACTCAACAAAAGATATGTTAGGTGGGTTGAGTTCATAGAAACATTCCCATACGTCATCAAATATAAAAAGGTAAGTATAATGTTGTAGTCGACGCTTTATCCAGTAGATACACTCTTCTCTCTACTCTTGATGCTAGACTTTTGGTTTTCTAACAGATTAAAGAACTCTATCCTACTGATTCTGATTTTCGAGAAATCTATAGAGCTTGTGAAAAATTTGCTTCTGATCATTAGTTCAGACAAGATGGATTTCTCTTTTACAAAACTAGACTGTGTATTCCTAATTGTTCCCTTCGAGATTGTTTACTAGGGAAGCACATGGAGGAGCTTTAATGGGACACTTTGGCATTGCTAAGACTCTAGAAGTGATGAAAGCTCATTTCCATTGGCCACACATAAAGCGTGATGTTCAAAGGATCTGTAACATGTGTACTGTTTGCAAACATGCCAAATCTAAGGTTCAGCCTAACGGTTTGTAAACACCTCTCCCTATTCCTACTCATCCTTGCAATGACAGTTCTATGGATTTCTGACATATGATGATTTTGGCCCATATTTACTAATGTTTTATAGTCATTTTTAGTGTTTTTCAAGTCTATTTTGAGTCTTAACAGGTCAGAATGAGGTCTTAAAGCATAAATTGGATGGACTGGAGCTTATTGGGCTTTTAAAGCAAAAAGAGGCGAATTTGGAGCAAAAGGGCCCAGAAGGGCCCAATTACACGCGAGCACCCAGTGGGAGCACGTGCTCCGCCGCCAGCAAAGATTAGTGGGCCCGAGTTGACCTAATTTCGGGTTATTAAATAGGTCAGCAGCTTCTTCTTCAAAGACACGTCCTTTTCCTTGGAGAAAAAGGAGAAGCTGCTTGAAGATCCTCTCTTTCTCCTCCTTTGTCGCCATCGCCTAGCTCCTTGTTCCCATCTTCCTTGTTTTCGATTGCTTAGACTTGGAGATCATCCATACTTTGTTTTGAGAAGAATTCTGAACCTTATTTTATCTTTAATATTATTCATGAATTCCTTTTATTTCATTGTTGTGTTTTCTTCTTCCATGTCTGAGTAGTTTTTTAACTAGATTAGGGTTTTCAAAGGTATTCATGAGATGAATTAACTTGGCACAAATAGGATGCATAAATACATATTGTCTTCACCTCTAGTTGAATTTAATGCTTAGATTAAACTGGCCACTTAATCTATGATTTTAGGTTAAACCTATTCGCAAGAGTGTTTTAGGTTGCTAGAAAAGACATTGGTGAGCAATCAGACGTAGGTGACGAGAGTTGGTGCGGCTGGTTGTGAACATATTGAACCCATTTGTTAATGCTTATCTGCATCTCTAGGTCCAAACGAGAGTTTAGGAATCTAGGTTGCTAGATAAAGTTATCGTCGCCACGAGAGTGGGACGATATTATTTTTATGTTTGAGTTCTGGACCTTTGCCGAATTAGATCATGAATAGTTGCTAAGTTCTCATCTCTGAATTACCTGCAAATTACCTTGATCTAGTGCTTGTCTTTATTAGTTTTACACCGCTTTTATTTATTTGCAATTCTGTTTCGAAAACAATCTTATATTTTGTCTTAACTTTATTTATAAATCTCATAATTTCATAGTGTAACCTTGGTGCTTGTGGATTCGATCCCTTTAATACTACTGCGATTGTCTGTGCACTTGCAGAATTATTTACGGTTAAAACTTTGTGTATCAAGTTTTTGACGCCGTGCCGGGGAACAATTGCGTTACCTTTGATTTTTGATTTTAAATTCAGTCTAAGAAACTAGTAATTCTTTCTTTCTTTTTTTTCTTATGTTTCAGGTGCATGACCAGTATACTCATTATTGCCGACATGGGCGAGCAAGATAACGGACTGGCTGCTCAGTTACAAATGCTTCGGGTTGAGATGGAGCAACTGCGGAGAGATAGATAAGAGGTTCAGCAACCGCAGCCTGGTATTGGAGACTCGGACTATCCACATGCCTACTACCAGAACCGAGCCGCCATCACACCTCCAGCCATTCAGCGGCAAGACTTCGAAATCAAACCTCAATTGATTTTGTTGGTGAAGCAACATCTTTTCCATGGGCTCCCAACTGAAATTCCTGTGGATCACATCGAGAATTTTGAGGAAATTTGTAGCACCACGGGTTCTAATGGAGTTCCGAGTGAATTTTTGAAGTGCAAGTTGTTTCCTTTTTCACTTGCGGATAAGGCATCACGATGGCTGAAGTCACTACCACCGGCTTCGTTGACGACATGGGCTGAATGTAGAGCAGCATTCTTGAATCACTTCTACACCAAGTCAAAAACTGCATCCTTCAGGAACAAGATATCCTTATTCCAACAGTATTTCGGGGAAGCTTTTTGTGAGGC
Organism: Cardamine occulta; assembly: GCA_028015245.1. Lineage (NCBI taxonomy): Eukaryota > Viridiplantae > Streptophyta > Magnoliopsida > Brassicales > Brassicaceae > Cardamine > Cardamine occulta. The sequence continues at coordinate 7,547,799 of CM051379.1, read as the reverse complement.
TTGGGAAAGACTGAAGGAATATCGCAGAGCATGTCCTTATCACGGATTCAAGGACGAGCAGATTCTGAAAATTTTCTATGATGGTGTTGAGTGGGATTATAGGAATGCGCTGAATGTGGCTAGTAATGGTGATTTCATGACCAAGACTAAGGAAGGCGCTTTTCAGCTAATTGAGAACTTGGCTTCGAGTTCCAACAATAAGTCTCCTGAGTATGATAGGTCCAGAAAAGTCAACAGCGTGGAGACACAAAAGATTGATGAGTTGACAGCAAAGGTGAACCTACCCCTTAGAAGAAATCAAAAATCGGTTCATTTTGTGGATGAGAATGGGAGCACGCCAATCTTCCAAGAGTTTGAAGAGGTTTATGATGCTGGTATACAAAAGGTTAATTACGTCAGTGGATATGGATATATGCAGAACCGTGGGTTCAACTACAAGAGCCACCCGAACCTTTCCTACCGCAGCACCAATATCGAGAATCCACAAGATCAGGTTTATCCGCAGCAAGGAGGAAGCACGAATCAGTTTTCACAGAACCAAAGATTTCAGAAGTTCTACTCCAGCAACCAACAGGAGAAGCCATTCGTCCCCACACAGAACAATAACCGGTTCCAGGGAGGAGTTCAAGACAAATCCTACTACGCAACCACTCAACAATCCACTTCTACGCCGGATTCTCAAGATGAGCTGAAGACTCTTATGCAGAATTTCCTGGTTAATCAGCAAAAGGCTGCAACTGAGATCAACGCCAAGGTCGATCACATGTACAATGATCTCAATGCAAAGTACGGGTTGCTATCACACGCGGAAGAAGCTTGACACGCAAGTTGCCCAAACTGCAGAGGCAATTAAGCAACCTACTGGGACTCTTCCAGGGAAAGGGGAGATAAATCCCAGGTATGAGTATGTCAACGCTGTAGAGGTTAGAAGTGGAAGAGTGTTAACACCGCCAATTAGCCCTAAAACCGTGGGAAAAGATAATGAGAGTGCTATAGAGTACAATACCCAAGGGAAAGCTCTGGCCACAGAAGAAATACTGATGGAACATGGTCCACACTCAGGAACACAGGTTGAGACGACTCCAGCTGATTCTCAGACCAAAATGACCGAGCACCCAAACCCTTCTCGGGAGCACATGCTCCGACAGGGTGCTCTAGCCAAATCTGCAGAAACTCCTCCAGAGCAAGTTTACGTGCCTAGGGTTCCTTACCCAGTTCTTCCAAAGAAAACTCAAAAAGATTTGGAGGATGAGAAGTGCATGGAGATAATGGAAGCTCATGAACTTAAAGAGGTAAAATATTGGGTTCCACCAACCCAACTAGAAGGTACATGTGATTCAACTCTTGAAATTCATAATTTTGAGGATATTCAGTTGCCTAGACTTGTTGGATGAAGTTGACTGTTTTGTGATGAGCTCGTTTACTCCTGACGTTGACTTTATCTTTCCATTAAATGCATTTGATCCTCCTGGGCATTCAATCATCAAAGAATATTTCAAGATATATGCTACATTTGTAGTAAACTTCATTGGTGAATATTTTGTCTATCTACCATGGGCAATTGTGCGTGATTTTGCAGATCTTAATTATTGCATTAACAGGAGAAAGACCAAAGGACCATTGGTCCAACATTTTGATTCTCATGATTAACACCTTTCGTACATCGGTCAAGCTATAGACCTTAAACAAGCGCTTGGTGGGAGGCAACCCACTGGTAAGATTCTGTACATATTTTTCTAAATTTGCTTTTATTACTAATTTTTATTTTTAGTTTTCATGAAAAAAAAAAAAAAAAAAAAAAGGAAAATCAGGGAGCACCCCGCACCAGATCGCGAGCACCTGCTCTGCCAGGGTGCTCCGCATGCAAGAAGCGGAACAGAAACTGAAATCCAATTACAGAAGCTGAAATCCAATTTTCAACACACAGCCTCAGCCTTCGCCCAGCACCTCCAACACGAGCCAGATCCGGCGACAATGGAAGCGAAGAGCCGGCTGTGATGATCCGGACACTGCTACAACGCGGTGAATTCTATCCACACTTTTTTTTACCATTGTATTATCTATTTTTATCTTTTCATTTTCCAACCAATCCTTCAATTCATTTTCACACCAGGGACGGTGTGATTTAAGTCCGGGGGAGAGGTCTGCTACTAATTAATTTTCTTTGTCTTTGAGTCTTATTTTTTGTGCTTTTCTTTAGTGTCCTTGTTTCAGTCCGAATCAGGTGCAGCTGCTTCATTTATTTATTTCTTTTGTTTTATCGAGTCAGTGTCAGAAGCAGCTGCTGCACTTTTCTTTTATTGAGTCAGTTTGTTCGAGTCATTTAGTTGTATGGGCAAAAAATATCACTTATGGGAATTGGGAATCTATGATCCATTTAAACCATTGTGAATTTTTGACCATCTTTCTAGTGACAATCACTGCAGAACCATGAGTACAAGGACAAATCAGAATCATCTCACACTCGGATTCCTCCCTCTCCGGAATGATATCATCTCAGTAATGTTTATTCAGAAAGCAATAACTCTAATCTATTTGGACTTAACTTGAACTTTAATTCTTCTCATTCAAGGTATTAGACAAGAGGAACGAAACCAATATTCAAGACTTCTTATTCTTTTTACCATTCTTGCTGATCCTGAATAGCTAGCTCATCTTTAGCTAGTACCCTCCAAGCACCTCACCTTCTTTCTAGACCTCTTGCATTCTTGTGTTTCTTTTGTCTTATATGTGCAGACAGGCGCAAAAAAGTCGGAGAAAAGGACTGACGCAACCTCTAACTCACTCTGCTGAAGACTAGTAAGTAGAAGACGGAAGTTTTAATTCATCCACTAGAGCACCCGATCCATAAAGTGGAGCACCTGCTCCCATCACATGCTCCAGGCAAATTTTCCGAAAGTTAGAAGGTGTGTTTTTCAATGAGTGTGCACTTGGGTATGATCACTTTTCATTCAAAATATTCGTGTTCAGGGGTTACATATGTATGTAGAGCCCTCTTCATTCAAAATTAAATTAAAAAAAAACAAAAAAACAAAAAAAAACAAAAAAACAAAAAAAGGAATGACTGAAGAGTGGTGAATTCAGTAACTCAAAGATATACCCCTAGGCATGCTATCATACCCAAAGAAGAGTGGAGTTCCAAGAAAAAGAGGAGTTTTGTTTCAAAAAGGAGAAGAGAGTGGTTAGAGGTTGTGGACATCACTAGTCCATTTCACCTACCATTTTGTGCTATGTTTAGCACCCACCAAAAAAAAAAATAAGGTAATCCTAAACACTCTAAGCTCCACCATTAAATTAGCCTCCTTATTACCAAGATTCGATTTCTTTACCTAGTGCCTGAAAATGAGAAGCCACGCCACCATTTAATTAATGTAAGGAGTTATTGTCCTCGAACAGGGTCGGTTTATGATGTTTGGTGAGTTTTTGGTAAGAATTTGTTTCTCTTGTTATGAAGTGTGTGGTCTGCAGATTGTGGTTGATATTCCGGTTTTCTGAGGTTCACCTAATCCCTGCACTGCCCCTCTTTGCCTTTCTTGATTCTCGTTTGTTTGAGGACAAACAAAAGTCTAAGTCCGGGGGAGTTGATATATGATGATTTTGGCCCATATTTACTAATGTTTTATAGTCGTTTTTAGTGTTTTTCGAGTCTATTTTGAGTCTTAACAGGTCAGAATGAGGTCTTAGAGCATACATTAGATGGACTGGAGCTTATTGGGCTTTTGAAGCAAAAAGAGGCGAATTTGGAGCAAAAGAGCCCAGAAGGGCCCAATTACACGCGAGCACCCAGTGGGAGCACGTGCTCCGCCGCCAGCGAAGATTAGTGGGTCCGAGTTGACCTAATTTCGGGTTATTAAATAGGTCAGCAGCTTCTTCTTCAAAGACACGTCCTTTTCCTTGGAGAAAAAGGAGAAGCTGCTTGAAGATCCTCTCCTTCTCCTCCTTTGTCGCCATCGCCTAGCTCCTTGTTCCCATCTTCCTTGTTTTTGATTGTTTAGACTTGGAGATCATCCATACTTTGTTTTGAGAAGAATTCTGAACCTTATTTTATCTTTAATATTATTCATGAATTCCTTTTATTTCATTGTTGTGTTTTCTTCTTCCATGTCTGAGTAGTCCTTTAACTAGATTAGGGTTTTCCAAGGTATTCATGAGATGAATTAACTTGGCACAAATAGGATGCATAAATACATACTGTCTTCACCTCTAGTTGAATTTAATGCTTAGATTAAACTGGCCACTTAATCTATGATTTTAGGTTAAACTTATTCGCGAGAGTGTTTTAGGTTGCTAGAAAAGACATTGGTGAGCAATCAGACGTAGGTGGCGAGAGTTGGTACGGCTGGTTGTGAACATATTGAACCCATTTGTTAATGCTTATCTGCATCTCTAGGTCCAAGCGAGAGTTTAGGTATCTAGGTTGTTAGATAAAGTTGTCGTCGCCACGAGAGTGGGATGATATTATTTTTATGTTTGAGTTCTGGACCTTTGCTGAATTAGATCCTGAATAGTTGCTAAGTTCTCATCTCTGAATCACCTGTAAATTACCTTGATCTAGTGCTTGTCTTTATTAGTTTTACTCCGGTTTTATTTATTTACAATTCTGTTTCGAAAACAATCTCATATTTTGTATTAGCTTTATTTATAAATCTCATAATTTCATAGTGTAACCTTGGTCCTTGTGGATTCGATCCCTTTAATACTACTGCGATTGTCTGTGCACTTCAGAATTATTTAAGGTTAAAACTCTGTGTATCAATTTCATGATGGGTTTGCCAAGGACAAGGACAGAGAAAGATTCTATATTTGTTCTGTTGATAGGTTCTTAAAAATGGCACATTTCATTGCTTGTAATAAGACTGATGATGCATTGCATGTGTCTAACTTGTTCTTTAAAGAGCTTGTGCGTTTGAATGGCATGCCTAATTCTATTGTATCTGACAGAGATATTAAGTTTCTTAGCTATTTTTGGAAAACGTTGTGGTCTAAGCTAGGGACTAAGCTTATGTTTTCTACTACTTGTCATCTGCAGACTGTTGGTCAGACTGAAGTAGTTAATAGGACTCTTGGTACTCTCTTGCGTGCTTTGATTAAGAAAAATCTTAAGAGTTTAGAAGATTGTTTGCCTCACATAGAGTTTGCATATAATCATGCTAATCATTCTAAGCATCTAAGTACTCTCCTTTCCAGATTTTCTATGGCTTTAACCCTCTGTTTCCTTTGGATCTAATACCTTTACCTTTGAATGAAAGATCTAGTATAGATGGACAGAAAAAGGCAGAAATGGTTAAGCAGATTCACGAGAAGGCTAGGCAGAATTTGGAAGAAATGACTAAGCTCTATCAGAAGCAGGCTAGCAAAGGCAGGCGTAAGATGATATTTGAATTTGGCGACCAAGTGTGGGTGCATCTAAGGAAAGAACTGTTTCCAGAAGAGATAAAATCCAAACTGATGCCTTGGATTGATGGTCCATTCATGATCACAAGAAATATAAATGACAGTGCATATCAAGTGGATTTCCAAGGTAAGTATACTGTGAGTTCTACTTTTAATGTTTCTGATCTCTCTCCTTTTATTGCAGATGAAGCTGATTTGAGGACAAATCCTTTTCAAGAAGGAGGAGATGATATGAGCATAGCCAAGGATAAGGAATTAGAACTTGAGCGTGTACATGAGCTTGAACCTGAGGATGCTTTAGCTATACCAAGTGGACCGATGACGCGTGCTAGGACCTAGCAGCTCAAGGAGACTATCAATTCTCTACTTACACACTTAGAGCATCGAGCAAGAGAAAGAGATGCTTATCAAACCTCCCTGGTTTTGATTCAAGCTAGATGATTTCAACAAATGGGTAGGTAAGCAATTATACTCTTTTTTCGTTGATAATTTTTGTCCCCCTGGGTTTTCTTGTCAAGATTTTTAATGAGGTATTCATCTCACTAACCCCATTGGTTGAACGAAGATCGTCCAGAAGCTTTAGTACCATCGGCTGCTTCTTTTATTTTTATCCTATGATATTTTTAAGCTTATGTTATGTTTTTATCTATATTTGGGCCTTAAAAACGTGTTTAGGGTTCTTTTTTCTTTGAGTTCTCTATTTAAACTCCTTGTAAACCTTTAGTTTAACCATCTAGCCTTTTATTCTCAAACTCTTCTAAGAACTAGATCAAAACCGGTCAATCAAAGAAGTTTCATTCTCTTTGTGTGGCCCATTGATCCATTGGTGAATCCAGATTGCTTTGTGGCCAAAACCTCATCGTTATTGAATCCAGTCTATCTATCTCCCCACCCTATCGTTTTCATCTGTACTTGTATCTGAAATGACGATTTTGTAGTAGATTCATAATATAGGTTCATCTACTCCAAAATCGTCACTTCAGAAGCAAGTACCGATGAAAATAATAGGGTGGGGAGATAGATAGACTGGATTCAAGTAACAGTTGAGTGTTTTGGTCACACTAAGGCTGCGGAATTCCTTAGATTAACCAGTGGATTGATGGGTCACACAAAGGGAATGAAACTTCTTTGATTTAACGGTTTTGATCTAGTTCTTAGAAGAGTTTGAGAATAAAAGGCTAGATGGTGTTTTTTCAAACTCTCCTTTTCATCTTCTTGTATCTGAAATGATGATTTTGTAGTAGATTCATAATATAGATTCATCTACTCCAAAATCGTCACTTTAGAAGCAAGTACAGATGAAAATGATAGGGTGGGGAGATAGATAGACTGGATTCAAGTAACAGTTGAGTGTTTTGCTCACACCAAGGCTGCGGAATTACTTAGATTAACCACTGGATCAATGGGTCACACAAAGGGAATGAAACTTCTTTGATTTACCGGTTTTGATCTAGTTCTTAGAAGAGTTTGAGAATAAAAGGCTAGATTGTTAAACTGAAGGTTTACAAGGACTTTAAATAGGGAACTCAAAGAAAAATAAACCCTAAACACGTTTTTAAGGCCCAATATATAGATAAAAACAGAACATAAGCTTGAAAATATCATAGGATAAAAATAAAAGAAGCTGCCGATGGTACTGAAGCTTCTGGACGATCTTGGTTCAACAAATGGTGTTAGTGAGATGAACAAGTACCTCATTAAAAACCTTGACAAGAAAACCCAGTGGGACAAAACCTGTCAAGGAAAAAAGAGTATAATTGCTTACCCTACCCATTTGTTGAAATCATCTAGCTTGAATTAAAACCAGGGAGGTTTGATAAGCATCTCTTTCTCCTGCTCGATTCTCTAAGTGTGTAAGTAGGATAGTCTCCTTGAGCTTCCAGGTATTAGCACGTGTCATCAGTCCATTTGGTATAGCTAAAACATCCTCAGGTTCAAGCTCAGGTACATGCTCAGGTTCTAATTCGTTATCCTTGGCCATGCTCATATCAGCCTGTGAACTTATTTTATTTCTTTAGTTATTTATATGCTTGAGATGCTAATCTTTAGTTCGGGATGTTCTCTTCTTTAATAAATGTTGGAACATAAATATTTTGTATTTCAGTAGATGTGCCTCAGCAACAGGGTTGCCTACGTACTCCCATTGGGATCAAGCCAAATCAAAGTTCATATAAAAAAGTGTAGGTGACTTTAGAATCTCCATGACCCTTGACTTAGAACTATTTACCGGTTCACCGGGTTATAATACTGGTGCAATCCATCACTTGATATGCTTCGCGCTCATGATTCCTGAGTTTCATAAACACTCTGATCCAAAAGATGAGTTTTGATACCCCTCCCCCCTCCCCGGTCAGCCCCCCAATCATCATCGCTAATGGGACTAAGAGCTTTGGCTTCAGACTTTTTAAACTCCAGAATTTGGACCTCCGAACTATGATTTTTGCCAAACCGTTCTCACTTCAGGGACTATTAACCAATTTAGACTTCTTGAATTTCCGAGTCGGATTGGTAGCGATTTTAAGATATGCTTCCATAATCTCCATTGAAGTTGTTCACTACGAACTGAGAATCGTAATACGCGATTACTTCTTGTGCCCCAGTACCCTTAGCGAGGCGAAGCCTAGCAGTGAGTGCTTTGTACTCTGCCTCATTGTTTGATACAGGGAAAAGTAGTTGAAAAGACTATTCAACAATTTCAGCTGTTGGAGTTTTAATTCTGATTCTGACTTTGCATCCTTGCCTTGACGGCGATCCATCTACAAAGAGCTTCCAATTTTTGTTGTCATCTTTTAGAGTAGCCTCACTAGATGGGAGATCGGTGTGAAAATTGGCCAATACTTGAGCTTTCGCACTTATATGACTTTTATACTCAATGTTATACTCACTGAGCTCGATAGCCCGCTTTGCTAGTCTCCCTGATAGACTTGGACTATGGAGAATGGTTTGCAATGGAACTGAAGTAAGAACTTCTATTGGGTGGGACTGGAAATAAGACTGGAAATAAGGTTGATACTACTACGGAAAGCTCTAGTTTTTCTATCAACGCGTAACAAGTCTCTGGACTTGTTAAGCTTTAACTTATGTAGTAGATAGTTTGTTGCTCTCCATGATCTTCACGTATGATCAGTCTGCTTATAAAGGATTGGAGGAGTGGTCAAGTAAAGCTTAAGCTGCTTGAAAGCCTCCTCGTATTCGCTATTCTATGCGAACTGCTTATTTCACTTAAGCAATTGGTAGGAAGGACAATATTTATCTGTTGATCATGATATGAACCAATTCATAGATGCAATTCTTCCTATCAAGTGTTGCACTTCTTTATACTTTCGAAGGGAAGACATTGTCAAAAATGCATTGATTTGATTGGGATTTGTCTTGATGCCTCGCTGCGGTAATATGTGTCCAAGGAACTTGCCGGATGGAACTGCAAAGGTACACTTCGCAGGGTTGAGTTTCATCACGAACTCATTTAATATCTTGAAACACTGTTCGAGATGTTTAATGTGTTCAGTCTCTTTAAGTGATTCGACCAACATATCGTCAATATAAACTTTCATGGTTCTCCCAGGTTGTTTATCAAACATCTTGCTGATGAGGGGTTATAGTCAGCTCTAGTGTTTTTGATACACAGAGTTTTAACCCTAAATAATTCTGCAAGTGCACAGACAATCGCAGTAGTATTAAAGGGATCGAATTCGCAAGGACCAAGGTTACACTATGAAATTATGAGATTATTAAATAAAGCTAAGACAAAAGATATGGTTGATTTCGAACAGAATTGCAAGTAATTAAATGCGGTTTAAATTCAATAAAGGAAAACACTAGATCAAGGTAATTCGCAGGTGATTCAGAGATGAGAACTTAGCAACTATTCAGGATCAATTTCAGCAAAGGTCTAGAACTCAAACATAAAAATAATATCGTCCCACTCTCGTGGCGGCGATAACTTTATCTAGCAACCTAGATGCCTAAACTCTCGTTTGGACCTAGAGATGTAAATAAGCATTAAAGAGTGGGTTCAATATGTTCACCTACGACTGATTGCTCACCAATGTCTTTTCTAACAACCTAAAATACTCTCGCAAATAGGTTTAACCTAAAATCATAAACTAAGTGATCAGTTTAGTTTAAACATTAATTTCGACCAGAGGTGAAGACAGTATATATTTATGCATCCTATTTGTGCCAAGTTAAATCATCTCATGAATACCTTTGGAAAACCCTAATCTAGTTAATAGACTACTCAGACATGGGAGAAGAAAACATAGCAATGGAATAAAAGGAATTCATGAATAAATACTGAAAGTAACAAGGTTCAGAATTCTTCTCAAAACAAGGTATGGATGTTCTCCAAGTCAAAGCAATCGAAACAAAGGAAATGGGAACAAGGAACTAGGCGATGGCGACAAAGGAGGAGAAAGAAAGATCTTCAAGCGGCTTCTGTTTTTTCTCCAAGGAAAATGACCCCTTTTTGAAGAAGAAGCTGCTGACCTATTAAATCACCCGAAATTAGGTCAACTCGGGCCCACTAATCCTCGCTGGCGGCAGAGCATGTGCTCCCACTGGGTGCT
>CM051379.1:7437737-7537737 GCA_028015245.1 Cardamine occulta | reverse complement strand
CGCGTGTAATTAGGCCTTTTTGGGCCCTTTTGCTCCAAATTCGCCTCTTTTTGCTTCAAAAGCCCAATAAGTCCAGTCCATCCAATTTATGCTCTAAGACCTCATTCTGACCTGTTAAGACTCAAAATAGACTCGAAAGACACTAAAACGGACTAGAAAACATTAGTAAATATAGGCCAAAATCATCATATATCAACTCCCCCGGACTTAGACTTTTGTTTGTCCTCAAACAAACGAGAATCAAGAAAGGCAAAGAGGGGCAGCGCAGGGATTAGGTGAACCTCAGAAAACCAGAATATCAACCACAATCTGCAGACCACACACTTCATAACATGGACAACAAGTTCTTACTAAAAACTCACCAAACATCATCAACCAACCCTGTTCCAAAACTGAATCTCAAACCCAGAAAAGCTCATCATCAAGACAATAACTCCTTACATAAATTAAATGGTGGCGTGGCTTCTCATTTTTAGGCACTAGGTAAAGGAATCGAATCTTGGTAATAAGGAAGCTAATTTAATGGTGGAGCTCAGAGTGTTTAGGGTTACCTTATTTTTTTGGTGGGTGCTAGACATAGCACAAAATGATAGGAGAAATGGACTAGTGATGTCCACAACCTCTAAACACTCTCTTCTCCGTTTTGAAACAAAACTCCTCTTCTTCTTGGAACTCCACTCTTCCTTAGGTATGATAGCATGCTCAGGGGTAGATCTTTGAGTTACTGAATTCACCACTCTTCATTCATTAATTTTTTCATTTTTTTTTTTTTATATATATTTGGAATGAAGAGGGCTCTACATACATATGTAACCCCTGAACACGAATATTTTGAATGAAAAACGATCATACTCAAGTGCACACTCATTAGAAAACACACCTTCTGATTTTAGGAAAATTTGGCTAGAGCATGTGATCGGAGCAGGTGCTCCGCTTTTATGGATCGGGTGCTCCGGCTGATGATTCAAAACTTCTGTCTTCTACTTACTAGTCTTCAGCAGAGTGAGTTAGAAGTTGCGTCAGTCCTTTTCTCTGACCTTTTTGCACCTGTCTGCACATATAAGACAAAAGAAACACAAGAATGCAAGGAGTCTCGAAAGAAGGTTAGGTGCTTGGAAGGTACTAGCTAAAGATGAGCTAGCTATTCAGGATCAGCAAGAGTGGTAAAAAGAATAAGAAGTCCTGAATATTGGTTTCGTTCCTCTAGTCTAATGCCTTAAATGAGAAGAATTAAAGTTCAAGTTAAGTCCAAATAGATTAGAGTTATTGCTTTCTGAATAAACCTTACTGAGATGATATCATTCTGGAGAGAGAGGAATCCGAGTGTGAGATGGTTCTGGCTTGTCCTTGTACTCATGGCTCTGTAGTGATAGTCACTAGAAAGGTTCCCAAATCCCACAAATGACATTTTTCGCCCATATAACTAATTGACTCGAACAAACTGACTCAATAAAATAAAAATGCAGCAGGTGCTTCTGACACTGACTCGATAAAACAAAACAAAGGAAGCAGTTGCACCTGATTCGGTTTTAAATAAAAAACACTAAAAGAAAAACATGAAAAATAAAATCCAAAGAAAAGGAAACAAATTAGCAACGGACCTCTCTCCCGGACTTAAATCACACTGTCTCTGGTGTGAAAAAGATCTAAGGGATTAGTCAAAACACAAAAAAAAATAACAATGGATAATACAGTGGTGAAAAGAAAAATAAAAGAAGAAATCACCGCATTGAAGCGGTTGTCGGACCATCGCCACGGGCTCTCCTCCGCCGACGTCGCTGAGGCTCGCTGCTATCGGATGTGCTGGGTGAGGGGGGAGGTGGCTGAGCATCTGCAGTTGCCGTGCTGTGGTAACATCCGCGGGAAAGGGTCTGCATGATCCGCTGCATGAGGGAGTTGTTCCTCCGCTGAGAAGTGATCATCCATCGCCTATACTCGCTAGTACTAGGGTCATCGGAGATGACGGGATGGCGGAGGCGGGTTTGGCTCGCCGAGTTAGAGCGGTAGGGGCCGGAAGCGATGGTGTCCCAAAAGCTGTTAGACTGTGTGAACCTCTTGGGAAAAGCTAGTGCCGTGACCTCGTGGTGGAACCCGTAGATGATGCAAAATTCCGCCATGCTAATATTATACTTCGTCCCATTGGCAAAGAATGAAAACGTGGCCTCCTCGAGGGTTGGATGCTCCGGATCGGCATAGGTGAGGCGCGCAGAAGCCAAGCACTGCCGCGTGAAGTCCGGATAGAGGACGTCTTCCTCCAAGGCGAAACTCATGCATTGGACATGGTAGAGAATGTGTTTCACCTCATCGGAAATACCCAAGGCGCGGAGAGTATCACTGCACATGAAGCGTGTTGGCTCGATCCGCACCCTCAGCAGTGGGTTGTAATAGAACGACGCCTTCTGGTCCCATTGGGTGGAGGACTGTGGCGGAAGGGTATCATCGGGGAGGGCGAAAGGTTCATCTTCTGTGCGGGGCCACGGGTGGGTGATTGGACGCGTGGCGGGGATGGAGAAAGATCCAGCGTGAGCCTTGCCCTTAGTGCTGGAGAAGCGCTGTCGTGGTGCCATGGTGATGGGGTGTTCGGTGGTGGTGAGTGATGTGAAGGTGAGAGGTGGAGCGTGAGTGTTTGCTAGGCGCGGTGCGGTGGATGCGCGAGGAATGAGGGAGCAGCGCGAGGGATGCGCGAGGGCCGGCGTGATGAGGTAGCGCGAAGGGGGTCGCGCGAGATAGGAGAACTCCGGCGATGTGGGAGGGCACGAACGGGAGCGGGAGCACAAACAGGAGGGGCGCGATGGTTGTCTGGCGGCGAGGTAGAGGAGAGAGAGATGAGAGATCTAGAAGGGGGTGAGAGAAAAAGAAAAGAAAAAGGTTAGTATCAATAGAATAGAAAAAAGGGAAGGAGAGTTACCAAGTAGGGTTTGGCGTGGGAAAGTGGGGGAGTGGGGCCAGTTAAAGGCCTTGGAAATCGGGCCCCCACTTTGGTTTGGTCGCGCATGCAGAGTACCCTGGCGAGCATGTGCTCGCGGATTTCTCGGGGGTGCTTCCTTGCCACCTGTCCCTTTTTTTTTTTTTTTTTTTTTTTTAGAAAATAAAACTGAAAGCAAAAGTTAGTGTGAAAAAAAAATTTAAAAATAATGTACATAGCCTTACCGGTGGGTTGCCTCCCACCAAGCGCTTGGTTTAAGTCGTTAGCTCGACTTGGTTAGCCGTCTAGGCTGGAAGAGGGTCACAGAAGGTGGTGGATTCACCTTCTTCGATGCATGACTCAGCTAAGTAGGGTTTGAGTCGTTGGCCATTGACTACAAACTCTTCTCATCTATGGTTCAACAACACGATGGCTCCATGTGGCCGAACCTCTTTGATGGTGAATGGACCGGACCATCGCGACTTCAGCTTACCTGGGAACAATTTAAGCCGAGAGTTGAACAATAATACCTGATCATTAGGGGAGAAGGTTCTGGGATTGATCCGCTTATCGTGGGATGCCTTGGTCCTCTCCTTATAGATCCGCGAGTTATCATAGGCGGTGTGCCTAATTTCCTCCAACTCGTGGAGCTGCATGGTCCGCCTTTCAAGTGCAGGCTTCAGGTCAAAGTTGAGCAACTTCACTGCCCAGGCCGCATTGTATTCCAGCTCCACTGGAAGGTGACATGCCTTCGCATATACCAAGTGAAACGGCGTAGTCCCCAAGGGTATCTTAAAGGCGGTTCATTATGCCCAAAGTGCATCATCAAGCTTTGTTGCCCAGTCCTTGCGTGTCATGCTAACGGTTTTCTGCAGGATGCTTTTGATTTCTCTATTGGAGATCTCGACTTGACCGTTGGTCTGAGGGTGGTAGGGTGTTGAGACTTTGTGCTTCACGCCATTTTTCCTTAGGAAGTTTGCAAAGATTTTGTTGATGAAGTGTGAACCTCCATCGCTGATCACAATTCGCGGAACACCAAATCTGGGGAAAATAATAGACTTGAACATCTTAACAACCACCCGAGCATCATTGGTAGGACTTGCCAAAGCCTCAACCACTTGGACACATAGTCAACGACAACCAAAATGTATTCATTCCCAAAGGAGGATGGGAATGGTCCCATGAAGTCAATACCCCACACATCAAAAACCTCAACTTCAAGAATGAAATTCTGGGGCATCTCATTCCTTTTGCTGATGTTCCCTTGTTGTTGGCAAGCGTCACATCGAGAGATGAAGCACTGGGCATCACGGAACATGGTGGGCCACCAAAAACCGGATTGAAGAACTTTGGAAACTGTCTTGAAGGTGGCGAAGTGACCCGCATATGAAGAACTGTGGCAATGCTGGAGGATCCCTGGTATCTCTTCCTCTGAAACACACCTCCTAAAAATCCCATCCGAGCAATGCCTATATAAGAAGGGTTCATCCCAAAAATACCTTTTGATGTCCCTAAGGAATTTCTTCCTTTTGTTGCCCACAAAGTTCTCCGGTTCCTTCTCAGCAGCTAGGAAGTTGGCAATCTCTCCAAACCAAGGAAAATTGGGTTGGTGACCTTTTTCTACCGAACTAAAGAAACATTTTGGAGCACGTGCTCCGGGTGGGTGCTCGCTGACGTGGCCAATGCTGATTGCATAAACGTGTTCATCAGGCAAACTGTCATCCATGGGTGTTTCCTCTTCAATGTTCATCCTGGACAGATGATCTACAACACCATTTTCAGCTCCTTTCTTGTCCTTAATCTCCAAATCGAACTCTTGCAAAGTCACTAGCGTCGGTCATGATCTCAAAAGGAAGATCCCAGTCCGGTGGCTGAACTATAGGAGCGCTTATCAAAGCTCCCTTTATCGTGTGGAAAGCTTCCAAGCATGCATCATCGAATTCAATTTTCACCTCCTTGCACAGCAATCTGGTGAGAGGCCTGGCGATCTTTGAAAAATCCTTGATGAACCGGCGATAGAACCCAGCATGCCCTAGGAAGCTGCGGATTCCCTTCACCGAGGTTGGCGGCTGCAAGCTCATCATCACCTCGATCTTTGCCTTGTCCACTTCAATGTCTTTTTTGGATATCTTGTGTCCCAGCACTATCCCATCTCACACCATGAAGTGACATTTCTCCCAGTTGAGAACAAGGTGTTTCTCCTCACACCTTTGCAAGACCCTGCACAAGTTCGACAAACACACAGAAAAAGAACTTTCATACACAGAAAAATTATCCATAAAAACTTCCATAATGTCCTCAATGAGGTCGGTAAAGATGGACATCATGCAGCGTTGGAAGGTGGCTGGAGCATTACACAAGCCGAATGGTATCCTACGGTATGCGAAGGTGCCATATGGACAAGTGAATGTCGTTTTCTCTTGATCGTCCGGATGGATGGGGATCTGGAAGAAACCTGAATAGCCATCTAAGAAACAGTAATAAGGATGGTTAGCTAAGTGTTCAAGCATTTGATCAATAAAAGGAAGTGGAAAATGATCCTTGCGAGTCGCGGCATTGAGCTTCCTTTAATCGATACACATCCTATGCCCAGTTACCATCCTAGTTGGTATCAGCTCATTCCGTTCATTCTTTACCACTGTGATGCCTCCCTTCTTAGGTACTACATGCACAGGGCTGACCCATTTGCTGTCGGAGATTGCATAGATTACACCCACCTCTAGAAGTTTCATGATCTCTTTCTTGACGACATCCTTTAGATTCGGGTTTAACCATCTCTGTTGCTCGACAGAAGTCATAGATTTATCTTATAGGTGTATTCTATGCATTCAAAGGTCTGTAGAGATACCGGTGATGTCGTCCAATGAATACCCTATAGCCTTCCTGTATTTTCTCAATTCACACAAGAGCAAAGTAACCTCGATATTGTTCAAGTTAGCATTAATAATCACAGGATATGTAGAGTTAGGACCAAGAAACGCATACTTGAGCCCAGCTGGGAGGGCTTTCAACTCCAGCTTGGGAGCTTTCAGCTCGCTCCAAGAACCGCGGAGCACGTCATCCGGAGCAGGTGCTCCCGGCGTTAAGGTGGGTGCTCCGCCTTTATCTTTCTCCGTCGAGGTCAGATCCTCTTCTAAGCTCATGTATGCCACCATCTGCTCTGCTCCAAGGCTGGAGTCCAGCATCTTTGCAAAACTCTCGGTATCCTCACTCAAAAACCCATGTTCACCTTCGGCTTGAGTCAAGGCAATTTCCAAGGGATCTTTCACCAAAACTTCCTCGGTAACTTCTTCAGCCATCTCAGAACCATCATGGACCACAAATGTCTGTCAAACCTCACGAGCATATCTCCAAGGTGGAGATCAACTATCCTTTCTTCAACATCGATGATCGCACGCACGGTGCATAGGAATGCGCATCCCAAAATCATAGGGTCTTTTGGTTCTTTCATCCAGCTCCAGAACCACAAAATCTGCTGGGATGAGAGTATCCCCTATCCGCACATGTAGATCCTCAATCACCCCAATCGGTAGCTTTGTTGACCTATCCGCGAATACCAATGAGATCTTGGTGGGTTTGAATTTTGTGAACCCTAAACGCTTTACCACAGAATATGGCATCAGATTAACGCTGGATCCCAAGTCACAAAGAGAGCAAGCGAAGGTCATTGGTCCGATCTTCACCGAAATCACAAACCTCCCCGGATCACCCTTCTTTGTTAACACCTTGTTCTGGAGTATGGCGCTGCATTCTTTTGTGATAATCATTACCTTCTCTTCTTCTACTACCTTACCAGATACCAACTCCTTCATGTACCTTTTTAGGGCTGGTACCATCTGCACAGCGTCCACAAAAGGAAGCTTCACCGTCAAGTCTTTAAGCATCTCCCTACACTTGGCATCTTCTAGATCTTTTCGGGTCTTTTTTGGAGGAACAGGATAGGGGACCCTGGGCACATAAATTCGCTCTGGAGGAGTTTCTGCGGATCTGGCTGGAGCACCCTGTCGGAGCATGTGCTCCCGAGAAGGGTTGGGGTGCTCGGTAGTTTTGGTCTAAGAATTTTCTGGAGTCATCTCAACATGTGTCTCTGAGGGTGAATCATCTTCCAACATATCTTCATCTGTGGCAGGAGTCTTCCCTTGGGTATTGTGCTCGGTAGCACTCTCTTTTTCATTCCCCACGGTTCTAGGGTTAGTTGGCCTTGCCAACACTCTTCCACTTCTGAGCTCCACGGCGTTGATATACTCATTCTTGGGATTAATCTCCCCTTTCCCTGGAAGAGTCCCATCTGGTCGCTTGATTGCCTCGGCTGTTTGGGCAACTTGTGTGTCAAGCTTCTTCACGTGGGCGGTGACGGTTTCATACTTGGTGTTCAGGTCATTGTACATATGATCGACCTTGGCATTGATCTCAGTTGCAGCCTTCTGTTGATTGGCTAGGAGTTTCTGCATGAGAGTCTTCAGCTCATCTTGAGAATCCGGCATGGGGGCAGATTGTTGAGCGGATGCATAGTAGGGTTTTTGTTATCCTCCTCCTTGGAAACGGTTCTGGTTCTGTGTGGGGGTGAATAATTTCCCCAGCTGGTTGTTGGAGTAGAACTTTTGGAAACCCTGGTTCTGTGGCAGCTAGTTCGTGCTTCCTCCTTGCTGCGGATAGACTTGGTCTTGTGGATTGTCGACATTGGTGCTTCGGTAGGAGAGGTTGGGTGGCTTCAGTAATTTGGGACGAACTCTCGGTTCTGCACATATCCATGGCCACTCATATAGTTCACCTCTTGCACCCCAGCATCATCATCTTCTTCAAACTCTTGGGAGATAGGCGTACTCCCATCCTCATCCACAAAGTGAACCGATTTTTGGGTTCTCCTAAGGAGTAGGTTCACCTTAGCTGTCAGCTCATCGATCTAAACTCTCGTTTGGACCTAGAGATGTAAATAAGCATTAAAGAATGGGTTCAATATGTTCACAACCAGCCGCACCAACTCTCGTCACCTACGACTGATTGCTCACCAATGTCTTTTCTAGCAACCTAAAATACTCTCGCAAATAGGTTTAACCTAAAATCATAAACTAAGTGATTAGTTTAGTTTAAGCATTAATTTCGACCAGAGGTGAAGACAGTATGTATTTATGCATCCTATTTGTGCCAAGTTAAATCATCTCATGAATACCTTTGAAAAACCCTAATCTAGTTAATAGACTACTCAGACATGGGAGAAGAAAACATAGCAATGGAATAAAAGGAATTCATGAATAAATACTGAAAGTAACAAGGTTCAGAATTCTTCTCAAAACAAGGTATGGATGTTCTCCAAGTCAAAGCAATCGAAACAAAGGAAATGGGAACAAGGAACTAGGCGATGGCGACAAAGGAGGAGAAAGAAATATCTTCAAGCGGCTTCTGCTTTTTCTCCAAGGAAAAGGACCCATTTTTGAAGAAGAAGCTGCTGACCTATTTAATCACCCAAAATTAGGTCAACTCGGACCCACTAATCCTCGCTGGCGGTGGAGCATGTGCTCCCACTGGGTGCTTGCGTGTAATTGGGCCCTTTTGGGCCCTTTTGCTCCAAATTCGCCTCTTTTTGCTTCAAAAGCCCAATAAGTTCTAGTCCATCCAATTTATGCTCTAAGACCTCATTCTGACCTGCTAAGACTCAAAATAGACTCGAAAGACACTAAAAAGGACTAGAAAACATTAGTAAATATAGGCCAAAATTATCATATATCAGTTTTTCAATCGAAAAGGCATCACAGTACATCAATATATTCCTTTATCAGTGATGAATGATGTCTTCTCCTGATCATCTATATTAATTTTTATTTGGTTGTAGCCAGAAAATGCATCCATGAAACCCAAAAGTTCATACCCAACATTTTCTTGTTGACCACTACGGGGTTAGCGAGCCAATCCGGATATTTTACTTAACGAATAGAACCAACTTTCAAGAGTATATCGACCTCATTATTGAATGCCTTGCCTCAGTCTGAGCCAAGTTTCCTTCTTTTTTTATTTATAGGTTTAAAACTCTGGTCAACATGAAGCTCATGGGAAATGATTGTGGGATCAGTTCATGGCATGTTTTCGATGGTCCAAGAAAAAGTTGTTTTCTTTCTTGATAAGAACTCTACTAACACTTCACGCAACTCGGTATTTAGCTCCGAACCGATTTTTACCATCCGCTATGGGTGCTCTTGATCAATAGAGACTTTGATGATAACCTCTGCGGATTATTTCCCTAGGGAAAACCAAGCTCTTGGATGCCTCGGGGCTAGTTAATTGCTATCGGATCTTAAGTATGTGACTAATAAGGTAGCAAGACCTCGATACTTCTTGATCTTCTTTAATTTTTCTAACTCTGGTAGATGTTGGGAACTTTACACATTGGTGATAAGTTGAAGGTACTTCTTTCATTTGATACATCCATGGCGTACCTAGGATAATGTTATATGCAGTGGGTCGATCAAACACTGTAAATTCTACAATCTTTTGACACTTTGATAACATCATATTTTCACCCATTATTTATATGTTTTTATTAGGAAAACAATGGAAAACAAGTGATTATGGATACTTCAACGCCATTTTCCACCATTTTCACTTCCGAAGACTTTTAGAAGATTTAGAGCAAAAAGGACACAAAGTCAAGTAAAATCCGTTTTGAAGCAGTTTCAGAGCATCAGAAGTATGGCATTCGTTGAAGATTTTCTTTTGAAGAAAATTCAGAGATATTTATATCCCTGGAAAGCTAGAAGAGTCAATTTTAACCTAGGATAAGAATCAAAGCAATCCATTTAGCCATTTAGAAGATATGATCCAAAGAGTGAAGCCCTATCAACCTCGTCACAAGGAGTGTGACTGTGGTCCAGTCTACTTAGAACGCCGGTCACTCCACCCGTGACTGAAGTCCAGCCCACCTGATAGTTTGCCGCCTACTTGCCCAAAACGCCAGGTTTTACTTCAGAAACCCTAAGACCGATTTTCTACACCCCAAGTCCTATAAATACCCATATAATCTAATGTTTTGGGTGTGACTTCCATGCTGTCAAGGTGATTTCCGTGCCACCAAGGAGATTTTGTGTGATCCACCACTGTAGCCCTAAGATGCCTCCACAAGAGCCACTTCGTCGCCTCCAAACCCTAGAAGCCGCTCCTTGAAAATTCATCCTTGTTCTTCAGTGTTTCTCATCTCTTTCATACTTTTATTTGCTCTTGGGGAGACAAGCTTTCTTCTGTGACATCTAGAGAAGTTTCCTTTGAATCCCCTTTGATATATTGAATTATTTTATGATGTTGTTTAAGATGTCTTTTGCGTTTCTTTGAATCATGAGCGAGTATATCTCTTTGTTGGGTTTCATGGGGTGATTAAAGGGGAATTTATGGTTATATTCATATAGGTTGTTAGATCTGATTTTTGGCAATTCATTAGGTATCTCTTGGGACATATTTATCTTAATGCATGTTGCTTGACTAGATCACCAAGCACTGAACTTAGAGGATGGCAATCCGAACTTTCCTTTGGTGCTATGTCCATTAACTCTATGGATATCGCAAGTTTTCATCCCAAACCCAAGTATTAGAGGATGGGAATCCAAACTTTCCTTTTCTAGGAAAATATCGTCCCACACTATTATTGAATGGGGATGCCCCGAAACATTTTGTATCATTACTTGTCTTGGGCTTAAACTTCTTGGTCACCGATGTCACTCCAGTTTTTTCGAGGCAGTACTTCTTTAAGAAGGTGATGTTCTCTTCTTCCACTTCGATCCAATTGTTTGCTCGAAACAAAGCATCATGGATAGTGGTTGGTTTGTTCAGAGTAAGCTCCAACCTGAACCTTGACCCATGCCATAAATCATTACGTAAGGCAGCCAGTGTGGCGGTTTGGGAGATTCCTAGAATCTTGGACAGAATGTCCTTGAATTTGATAATATGTTTCCTCAATGGTTCATGGGGTCCTTGAGACAAATTCCAAAGATCGCTCTGGGTTATTCCTTTTTCCATGAGTACTAAGTAGTGCATGATGAAGGTCGACAATAATTGATTGAAGCTATCGATCGTCAAAGACTCGAGTTGAGTAAACCACAAAAAGGCTTGGCCAGAAAGATTTTCTGAAAAAAAGATTGCAATATCTGGCATCTTCTTCGTGTGCTTCAAGTTTGATTCATCCTGCTGCGATTCAGAAAGCAGCTAGATGGCTATTCGGGTCGCTAGTTTTATTATAGGTTGGCAAGTTGATTCTTCGCGCATCTGTAATCCGGAAATTAGCAATTCGTATAGTGAACGGTTATCACCATGTCTCCTCAATTACCTTGTCAACTTTGGGAGCCGAACTGGTTTCTTGGTGGAATTTTGACTTCATCTCGCTCATTTCGCGATGGACTTGATCAAAATCTGAACAGATCGCCTGACTCCACTCGTTGCTTGGTCGATTGGAACATCATTTTTGTTGTTTCCCATGTCTGTTTGGACTGTAGGATTAATATCCCTCCCCTACAAAGCCGTTGGTAACGTTTGCAACCCCCATCTGAGTTACTTCTGGCTTGAGTTGTTATCGCCATGTTAGTCGGACTCAGAAGGCTGACATTCCCTGTCGCATTTGACAGAGTTTGGGGGTGAAAGCTCCTTTGGGGCCCAAAAAGCACTCGACTACTAAGAATTCCAAAAGAAGTTCCTGCAATCACAGAATCCAAGCGAGCAGATATGGTTCCATGACTATTACTTAGGCTTACCTGATTATCCTTCAATCAGACAAGATATTTCTCGATGGCGCCAAGCTTGGATGAAAGGTTGGTTTTGTTTTCAACCATGGTGGCGAGAGATTCCTTGATGGAATTGATGGTAGCGGTATTGTCAGACATGATGGATTTTTTGATGAGGAGAACTATCTTAAAATGATAGATTTGTAGATTGAAAATCTGATTCTCCACACAGACAGTGCCAAAATCTGGATACAGGATCTACACCCTAAATATAATGCTAATATTTGTAAAGTAAAATAAAAATTTGTTAAAGAAATAATGTAAAATAGAGATAGATTGCTAAAAGAAAATTTGTATGCTTGTGTATTACTATTCGAGTAAGAAAAAGATCGACCTCCTTACAAGACTACGAGAGTCTATATTTATACATAATTTCAGATCAAATGCTGTAACTAAATTCTAATTAATCGTATAGTCCTCCTTAAATGTATTAGTTTTTATTTGGTCTAAACCTTGACCTTTAAATGACTTTCTTCCCTAGCTCACAGTTTTAGATTGCTTCCAGAACTCCCTTTGCTCTGCTTGCTCCTTCTTTCCGCAAACCTCCATTATTTAGCAGACCTCTCAGTTTGTTCTCTCGAACTCTTTAATGATTTGCCTTTCTCAGTCACTACGAAGTGAGCTATCCTTTCTTTAGTTAAAGAGGCACCAGACACGTGTCATGTTATGAGAGAGTAGATCCTTCTTTTCGGGATCCGGATCAATGGTCAAAATGATATTATTATATATAAAACAAAATGTTATGCCGTGCCAGTTCTTGTTAAATAATCTAATAAATGTTTGATGCTATATGAACGACTTGGGTTGTGCCTCAAGGGAAATGTTTATAGAGCTTAATCCCTGAAACATATATGATATCACAACTATGTTCCCTGTGAACTTTTAAGTAGGATGTTCGAACATCATCAAAATTCTATATGAGTTATTTGGAATAAAAACCTTAAAAGACAAAAATATCTCATATATTTCAATTGAACATCTATCAAAAAAGTATTATATTAGTTATTTCTAAAAGAAGTTGAATATGTATACATTTGGTCATGAAAGACTATATTAAAATGCTGACAAGCATTTATATCTTGAGAATTATACCTAACATTTGCTATTAATCTCCTTGCATGATATAACTCCCCCCCCCTCCCCCAACGAATAGATATTGGGATTAGTTAAAATATATCTTCTGTTTTATGCAAGCTCAATTCCAAGCTGGAAATATTTTCACAACTTGAAAAATCGCAATCTCGTGGCTCTCTACCACTTCTCCAAATGATGTTGAAGTCATAACATTAAATGATGTGTCGTCCAAATCAAAGAAGGAGATATCAAGAGCAACATGACAAAGCAGATTGCATCAAGGTTTTTCTCCTATTCGCACAAGTTCGAGAAGAACGAAGAAATTGATATCCAACAGGGCAAGTGACAATAAAGCAGATCGATTTATAAAGGGGAAAATATGATAATATGTGTGGCTGCATTCTTTTTCCTTTATCATGGTTTTTTCCGATTATGTTTTTTCATGATGATGTTTTTAACGAGGCAACAAATAAAACGCATAAGATATATATCAAAATGATGTATCATCATTAAGGTCTCTCACTCTTCAAAAGTAATTGTCTCACATCAAGAAAAGTGAAGAGGATGAGAATCATGTGCGAGACCTATAAAGGAAATAATTACATCTATCTTTTCTAAAGATTATATCTATCTTTTCTAGAGGAAAAATATGCTATTGTAGTATTTTTTTTTTTTTTATCATGGTTTTATCCTAATGATTTTTCCATTATAAGGTTTTTAATGAGAAAGTACATAATCTGCTAAAAATAATGGTTAATCAAGAAAGACCGTTATAAATGGATAATTATTCAAGTGATTACCCATCATTTACTCTTATCCATATTATATGGATAATGCTTATCCTTTTGATAGCTTAGCCTCCAAGTGACTTACTCTCCAAGTTACATGTACTATAAATATGTAAGTTAGAAGTGAGAATAATACACCACTTCCATTGTTTAAAAGCTCTCAACATCTTATCCTCTTTCAGTATTGTAGTCTTTTGTTTGTTCTCATAGAATACACGATAGATAAACAATATTTTATTATTATAAGCTATTATTTTATAACACATTTATAAAAGTAAAATACAAAATAAAAAACGATAAAAACTTATAAACAAAAAAAATGTATGTATTATTTAAAGTATTATATTAATTATAATTTCAAAAACATATAATAAAACGTAAATCTGCATGTCCACGTGGGTTATCACCTAGCTTTCACACTGGAGTTGGGTTTAAAATTCTCGCAGGAGCCAATTTCCGACTGTATTTGGACTTTTCTTGTTTCATGTACATAGTTAAATTGGTTTTGTGTTTTTTTTTTTTATAATTAGCAGTGATTCGAACTTTTAAGATCCAATTAATCTCTTCAGGGTGAGTGTAGGCATCGAGTAGTCCACTCACCAAATGAAAGTGATTTAAATTATTACGTGCTTAAGTAAAATTGATCACTGACCTAAACTAATAAAGTAACTCCTTATTAAATATGAACCACTAAGCCATCACAACTTGGTTAAGTTTTGTATTGAGATCAAGAGTTATTTTATATTCGAGTCATTATAATAAATCAATATATATATATATATATATATCAGATCAAAAAATAAATAATTATACGGGTCTGCTATTGAAGTGCCTCCGCTACGCCTCGCGGTGTTCTGGGTATCCACGAGATTTAGTGTGAATTATGCGATCTTTTGTAGTTTAATATCCACGTCTTGTGATCAGGTTTGTTGTTAAATAATCAATTTTCTCAAATATATTAAAAAGGGACTAATAACAAATTTGAGAAGAAGACATTGTTAAAGCATTTATAGAATTAAGCAAGGGTAAATAATAGATTTAATAGGGACAACAAAAATATATTATAAATATATATATATATATATATTTGAGTAATGTTAAAAGCAAAATAACCTTCTATTTAAGTAGATATTACAACAAATGCTATTAGACTTAAATTATTAGTTATATTATATAACTCAATTAAATTTAAATTTAACTAATTATTCTCTCTTTTCTGATTTTTCCAATTAAAGCATACTAATTGTGTGTTAATATTATTTTCTCCTCTAATTTTTATTTGATCATATGCTTTATAAATAATTAAATAATCACATAATTTTTATAATAAAATTATATACATTTTTCCACAGTTGTTATAATTTGAATTTTTTTAAACAGACATGAATTCTTTCATATATTTTGATATCATTTAAATAATAGTTTCGGTTTACCAATAATAATTTAACATTTAAAATATTATAATTTTAATTCACAATATGTATTAGATACGATTTGTATTTAACGCATTAACTCTATTCGTTGGATCTTTCTAAATCATATAATATATCTATTAGTGTTTATATAGTTGATAAAAATCTAATATTTTCACTAAAAATTTGATGAAACATAATCCCAATATATTTTCATATTAGATATTCAAATTCTCATTCTTATAAATTTTAACGGTTTAAAAATACACATATATATATATATTAGATTTTTTGATTTTCAAAATTTGTCTATATTCATTGCGTATTTAATGTTGGTATTTTTGGATATTCTCTTAATTTTATAGATTTAAAATTTTGTATGCATATTAATCTAATACAAAGTATAGATTTTATCACAAATGGAAATGGTTTTTTTTCTATATTTTTCAATCAATTAGTTTCTAATAGAATATCTAATTCAAGTATTTTTATGTTTTAAGTATTGATTAGCGCATATATGGTATTTGTTTAAATTTTGGATCAATGGATCAACACGGATTATACATAAGATCTGAGATCAAATTTCTTATCATTGTATAATTGATATTGCACGTACTTAGTTATATATAAATAATTTTAATTAACACAATACAAACCATAATAATAATAATAATAATAATAATAATAATATTATTATTATTATTAAATAATTAAATAAGATAAATAATATGATAAAAATATAAAATAAATATAATCTAAAACATTAATAGTAATTTATGATTATATAAACTAATAAAGTATGAAACATACATTTCTCGCACTGGAATACGGGTTACTATCTAGTATATATATATATTTAGTTAAAATTTAACGAAATGTTATTCTTACAAATATTATAGATTAAGATTCAACTTCAGAGGGAAATAATTGATAAATTCCTGGTCGGCCTTAACACATAAGAAAAATAATATCTAGAGCAATTGCAAAGAGTAGTGTTCCGGAATTTTATGTTACATATATGAATACCTATACAAAAGTGATTACTGATTAGTCATGATTCATGAGTAACGATGGCATGCATGGGAAATTGGAAAGAAACTAATGTAATTTCAACAGCTAAATCTATAGTATATAATACGTAATCATTAACCAAAATAATTTAACAAATAAACTTCACTTCAAGTCTTCTATATCTAAATTAAATAACATCAAACCATTTCATTTAAAAAGAGAGCTAGATAAAGAAAGTCAGATCTAACCACCATTAAAGAATACAATAAAATTTAGTATATTAAATGGCTCAAATGATCCTAAGTGGATTAAGATAAGTTTCATAAAACAAGGTTTAGTGGAGGCCATATAATTCTTGTCTCGAAACAGCAACACAAAACAAGACAGAAGACCAACATTACCCATCCATGAAGCCACTTAGATACTCATTTCTCTATTTTCTCTTCATTTCCCAATTTTTCGGTGATATGTTCATACTAGATATTATTAGTTTTTCTCCATTCATCTTACACTTAATCTGATGCATAAAGCGTAACCATTATATATATATATATATTTGTTAGCCTTGTAAGCATTTTTCTCCAGTACTTTTGATCAATTAATAATGCCACTTTAAAAAAAAAATTCATGAGGTTTCCGACTATGTGCCACCCGACTAATCTTTTTATGGTGAATGTAGCCATCGAATACTCTATTCATTAGGATTTCTAATGGATCTAATGGATGACACGTTTTCATCTGATTAAACGAAGTGGTTTAAATCATTACACGCTTGAAAGAAAATCGATTTTAGCATAAACCAACATGACAATTCCAAGCTTAATTGAGAACCACTAGCCCAACACCAATTAGTGTTTTTTTCCATCTTCATAGCGTAATAATTTATATTACATGAGCAGCTAATTTCGGATCCTAACTTATATGTTGTCAAATGTAGACGAAAAAAAAATTATAGAAAATTTGAGGTCTGAAATTGGAATAATGTTGGAACAACCCCTGACTCCAACATTAGTGTAGTAGTCATAGTAGTCATATACTCCTATGTAATATTTCTATATCTGTAGTATACTGGAAGGTAAAAGACACCAAAAAAAAAAAACACATGGAACCGTATTTGCTTAAATTTATTTATACTTTCCATTTTCGCTACCAGTTAACTATTTATACAACTTATAATAAAAAGAGTATTTATACAACAAGTAATGGCATTATGAATATATATGATTATATGATTATATGATTATATGATTATATGATTATATGATTATATGATTATATGATTATATGATTATATGATTATATGATTATATTAAATAGACGACTTTGTGCTGAGCCAAACTGTACATCTTTAATATCCGAGGCTAAAATCGAGTGGGAGAAAATTATATATTTATAAATTGTTGTCGCTTTCTTATATCTTTCTTATATCTTTCTTATATCTGCATAAATTTATTTGGAGGGTATTATATAAGTAAATATATAGATTAATCCTGAAATTGAGGCTAAGGGTTGGACTTATATCTATGTTTGATATAGCAATTTGAAACATTCGACAAAATTAGTTGAAATTGATTTTGCCATTAAAAGTACGGAACTTTTTTCTATTTGTAAAAGTTTTTTAAAACATCTATTTCTCTTTATTTTATTTTTTTTGTGTTTGAAGATTTATCTATTCCTCTTTGTTACTTAGTTCATACTCTTCGAGATGGGTATGATCTCGCTTCATATCTTGATAGATCTATCGTTGTCCCAAACCCAATCACCGCGAACCCAGAGTATATGCTTTGGAAATGTCAGGATAAGCTCATTTACAGAGCAATTTTGGGTGATGTATCTCTCACCATTCAACCTATGCTCTCTCGTGCACTGAGTTCTGCCGAGATATGGAGTACCTTGGCTTCCACGTACGCGAAACCTAGCTGAGGACACGTGAAACAACTGAAGATTTAGCTGAAACAGTGGCGTAAGGGATCAAAAACGATTGATGAGTATCTTCAAGGCCTCATTAACAAGTTTGATCAATTGGCTTTGCTCGGTAATGTCATAGATCATGAAGATCAGGTTGAATATGTGCTTGATGGTCTTCCCGATAAGTACAAATCAGTTGTGGATCAGATGAATGGTCGTGATACCCTACCAACCATTGTGACATTGCATGAAAAAATTCTTAATCACGAAGCTAACTTTCTTACGGTCCCTAAACCAGCGAACTTCCCAGTTTCAGCTAACTACATTAACAACCGTAGCCGCAACACCAACACTAACCGGTCTGGTCTTCGTCCTTCTCAGAACTGGAATCAGTCGCGTCAAACAGATAAGAGGGTGTCGAAACCATACCTTGGACGATGCCAAATTTGTGGCGTTTAAGGTCACTCAGAAAAATGATGTTCCCAACACTCATCGTACTCGTCTTCGTCACAACCACCACTACTTCCCACACCGTCTCACTCCAAACTGCCATGGTTTGCTCGGGCAAACATCTAGACGACCACTAACCAGAACTCGTGATTTATGGACTCCGGAGCAACTCACCATATGACATCGGACTTAGCCAACCTATCCATGCATCAACGATACTATGGTGGTGAAAAAGTTGTTGTGGGTAATGGTGCAAGTCTTTCCATCACTCACATTGGTTCATCTCTATTACCCTATTTAAACAACCTTTATCGCTTAAAGACGTTCTATAGGTGCCTGATATTCAATGCAATCTTGTTTCCGTATACCGTTTGTGTAATGATAATCGTGTTTTGGTACAATTCTTTCCCGCTCATTTTCAGGTGAAAGATCTCAACACAGGGTCCCATTACTCCAAGATCGAACTAAAGCAGAACTCTACTAGTGGTCATTGTCCTCCATAACCCCAAAATCACTTTTCGCAACACCTACCGTCAAAACAACCATAACCCAATGGCACTCTCGTCTTGGCCATCTGTCTTTCTCCACTCTAAAATATATTATTTCAAATATTTCTTTACCAGTTTTGGACACAAACTCTTTTCATTTGTCTTGCAATGATTGTTTCAGTATTAAAAGCTAAAAACTCCCTTTCTCTCAGACATCTATCTCTTTTACTCGCCCCTTACAATATCTCTATACTGATTTATGGTGTTCCCCAATTGTTTCGGTGGATAATTACAAATATTATCTCATCATTGTTGATTATTTTACCCGATACACATGCTACTATCCACTAAAACTAAAATCCCATGTCAAAGAAACCTTCATTAAGTATAAAGTTCTTGTCGAAAATCATTTCCATACAAAAATCAGAAAAAACTCAGAACCATCTTTTCTGATAATGGGGGTGAGTTTATGGCTCTACATTCTTTTCTTGCAGAGTGCGGCATTTCTCATCTCACTACGCTACCTCATACACCAGAACACAATTTCTTTCTGAACGCCGTCATCGACACATTGTTGAGACGGGTCTCTCTCTTCTTTCTCATGCTTTAATACCAAACACTTATTGGTCGTATGCTTTCTCGGCTGCAGTATATCTCATAATCCGTAGGCCTACTCCAGTGCTCTCCAACAATTCTCCCTTTCATCTTCTTTTTAAAACCGCCCCAAAATATACCAAACTCAAAATATAAATTTTTGCATAAAATTTGGTTAAATTTGAATAAAATGTTGGTTAAATTTTTAAAAATACAACTAATAACTTTCAAATATTTGGTTATTCCGGGTATTTTGGTTACTTTGGTTTAAACAAAATTAATAGTTTTGGATTAATAATTGTAGGGTAATTGAGTTATATGAAGTCTAACTATAATTAATAATTATGTTGTATAATTGGGAAAATGGGTTAAAAAATCTGCACCTTTTAAAAAAACATTAAAAACCTCTTATCTTTATTATGGGTTTTTAAACCCTCATCTTTTAATAAATGGTGAAATAAACCCTAGGTATTATAAAAAAAATAAGTACATCATTATATTAAAACAGAAATATATAAATAAAATTTGGTCTATGATTTATTTTTCTAAATTTGAGTTTGTGATTTAGTTTTCTCAAAACTGAGTTTTTAACTAACATATTATTATATATTAGCACATTTCGTGTTTTGATTCACATTTTTATTTTTGAATAACTAGCTAAAAGTAATTAATATTAGTCGCTTTTTTGAAATATTTTTAAGTTATATTTTAAATATATTTTAATTTTATGTATTTATGTTAAGAATATTTTGGTGTGGAAATTTATGTACATTCGTAATAATAAAAATATGTTTGTTTGTCTTCCTCTTAATAAGTTTGTGTGGCCAAACTAAATAAATATTTATTAACATACATTCGATTCAATATAAAGTTATATATTCATACTCTTACGAAATAAAATTTATTGAATATGAATTTGAATATAATATCGAAATGAATTTTATCGATTAAAGTATTATCTAATATGAATTTTTTGTTAATAAATGTTTATTTGGTTTACTCTCATAAACCTATTAACATGAAAACACAAAAATATTATATTCTTATGAAAAGACATAACTTTCCGCAGCAAAATAATTTTAGTTTAAATACATAGAATTAAAATATATTTAAAATATTTCAAAAAGCTACTAATATTAATTATATTTAGCTAGTTATTCAAAAAAAAAAGTTGAAAAAATTCGAATCAAAACATGGAATGTGCTCATCTATAATAATATTATAGTTAAAAAAACTTAATTTTAGGGAAAAATCACAAACTCAAATTTTAAAAAATAAATCATAAACCAAATTTTATTTATTTTAATATAATGATGTACTTAGTTTTTTATAATACCTAGGGTTTAATTCACCATTTATTAAAATGTGAGGGTTTAAAAAATCACAAAACAAGTTGAGGGTTTTAAAATGTTTTTTAAAAAGGTTAGGATTTTTTATCCATTTTTCCGTATAATTGTGTTTTGAGTATTTTTGGTATCCCATTGATTTTTGCTTTGGTTTGGATTTGGTCATTCAGATATAGGATTCTAGGACTCATTCGGATTTTTTTCTGTTTGGATTCGAGTTTTGTACTTTTTTTTGGGTTGGATTCAGTTCAATTTTCGGTTATCTGTATTTTTTCTATGCATATCTCACATGATGATCGGAAAAACAAATAATAAGAAAAAAACAAAAGTTAGGGGCCGTGGTATTTGTTTTAGAGAAAATACCTGAAAAATAAACTATTTTAGAAATTTTATTCCAAACAGAGCCCCTTATAGTTAAAAAAAATCTTTCCCAAAGGACTTTGTTTGAAAATAAATTTTTGAAAGGGTACATTTTAGAAAATGGCCATAGTTTTTAATATGTTAATAATAAAATTGTAATATAAAAAATTAAATTAATTTATTCATGTCGATAAAAATACACTTATGTAAATAATTATATTCTCTAACAAAGTATGTTTTCTATTTCTTTCCTTAAAACAATTATGATATATCATTAACAACACATATTTAATTTTATGAGTTTGCTTAATTTTAAGAAACACGCACATTGGTCGGATCCTAATTTAATATAATATAATCTCTATATAATTATTTAAGCAATATTAAAAACAAAATAACATTGCATTTACATGTCATATTACAGCAAATGTCATTGAAATATATATATTTTTTTTAATTTTTGCTAATAATCATAATAATTTTCTATTTAGTTAA
Organism: Cardamine occulta; assembly: GCA_028015245.1. Taxonomy (NCBI): domain Eukaryota; kingdom Viridiplantae; phylum Streptophyta; class Magnoliopsida; order Brassicales; family Brassicaceae; genus Cardamine; species Cardamine occulta. The sequence goes on along the minus strand of CM051379.1, from coordinate 7,516,147 downwards.
TCAATTACTTAATAAATAGCACCGAAAATCAGTATATACATATTTTAAATTTTAATTCTTAATATTTTAAATGTAAATCTGTTTATTTTTGTTTATTATCTACCAAATAAATACAAATTTTTTTTAATTAGAATATTTAGATAATATAGTATTTAATGTTTTAAAATAAAGTCATTAAGGATACAATAATAATCACAAAATTAATATAATTAAATATATATATATATTAAACAGTTATTATTTTTCACAAAAAAATTAAACTCACTTTCTCTTTCTTATTAATTATGAAAGAAAACTAAAAAATTTTTTTTATCATTCAACTTTAAATCATCCGGATCTTCAACTATTTAATATTTACAATAGGTGAGGATGGGTCAGAACAGATAAAGACGGGTCAAGACGGATCATGACGAATATCAGATCAAATTTCTAATCATTGATAATAATTAATATATTAGAGTAAATAAAATAGTTATAGAATTTTTGAATAGTGTGAAAATATATACATAATACCACTAAACTTTTACAATAAAATTATATTATAATCAAACTTATTAAATAAATTTTTCAACAAATACAATATTGTATGTAATTATATATTAGTAGTTTTAATTAACACAACACAAGGCATATATAATAATAATAGATAAGATAGATAAGATTGTAAGAATATAAAATAAATCTAATTTAAAACACTAATAATAATCTATGATAATATAAACTAACAAAATGTGAAGTATATATTTTCTTGAGCTGCAAATTGCAGGTTACTATATAGTTGGTAAATATTTTTACAAAATTTGTTATGGAATCTAATCGAAAATTGTATGTTTAGTATTTTAGAGTTTACTTACTACACTCCAATGTCTGATCATATAGGTTCTTTTATTAATTTTCATAATTTTTTTAATTATATATATTTACGGATAAGAATATCCACATATATCCTATTTTTTATAAGAATCTCAAGTCTCAGATATTTGGTACAAAATTTTAAATAATTATGTCAGACGTAATTATTTTTATTAGAGAACCAAGATTCTGGAAAGATAAGTTTGAAGATTGCAAATTCATGTGGATCAACCGAGAGGCAAATATACCTGCGGATGTTCTAGGTAAGCATTCCATCCCTGGATATGCTGAGTATTATGTAATAACTCATAATTTTCATTGTGACTTCTCTTCCTGTCTTTGATTCATTAATAAAGAAGATGTTTTAAGAAAAAAAAAAGTATGTCAGACGTAATGAAATACTTTAAAATATGCTAATTTCTAATATTTTATGGCATAAACCCTTATGATTTTTTTTATTTGTAATATCCAAAGTCTGGAATAATAATATAATGTTAAAATAAAAATAATTGATTACTATATTTATCAGTAATATATATATATATAGAGAGAGAGAGAGAGAGAGAATTTAGTAAATTTGTGAAAATTGTTTATGGAAATTGGTTTAGATATTCTACCTTTTAGTTACCTTTTTAACATTCCAATTTCACATTTATTTTTAGGTTCTCTATTATTATTTCTATTTAATTTTATATACATACATATTAAGGTAGATACATGAATATTGGAGAATCAAAACAAACAGAAACTTAATTTATAGTGATGAATTGATTATATGTAAATCTTATCAACAACTTTTTGAAATTTTGAGATTAACCAGTCATTTGGAAGAAAAAAATCCATATATCCATAGTAGATCAAAGAACAAAAAAAAATCCTGGAAAATCAAATGCATCAATGGCCAAATATAAATTTCAAAAAAAAAAAAATGAAATACAGTATTTTCATGTGTATATATATAATTTTTTTCTTTTTAATATTACATCCAGTATTCAGTGTATCAAAATATGCAATTTTTTTAATTTCTTTCTAATCTTATAAAAGAGAAACAAATGAGATGCAAAGAAAAGGATTTATAACAAAAACACAGTAGATATCATTCCTAATTTAAGCAATCTATAAAACTCTTTTTTTTTTTTTAATCCCAAAGGAACGTGCCTCACGCACCTCACGTACCCCTAAATATAATAGTCAAATTCAAAGACTTACCAAATGACCTTTTAAAAAAAGAGACTTTATTGACAAAAAAAAAAGAGAGAGACTTTATAAATAATCAAATATCTGAGAAAATTCTTGAACTTTGTTTTTCTTAAAAACTCTGAAACATTCTTCCTTCTTCTTCTCCTTAAAAAGAGAGAGACTTTGCAACCAAAACGATGATGATGAAGATGTTCTTATCATTGCTTTGATTATCTCTTATTCAAAAAAAAAAAAAAAATCAGTTTCTGTTGTTTTTACTCTTCCAATCTATTCTATAAATCCTCTGTTCTGGTCTCCCTCATGCTTTCGTCTCTGTTTCATTTCTCTGATTGATCTAAAATTCCAGAAAACATAAAAAGTAAAAATCAAATTTTTTATCTTTGATTTTGTTCTTTTCTCGTTTTACGATCTCTATTTTCAAAAATCTCGAAAATAATTCTGATAATCTCATTGATTTCACCAAAAACCCAGATTTCAGATTTCAATTTTCATTCCCCCAGATTAAAAAAAAAATCTCTTTTTTTTTTTCCTCTGTTTTCTCTCGTCCGATTGATCAAATTATGGGTTGTGCAAGCTCAAAACATCATAAGCGTTGTCTCCATTGCCGGCGAGGTTATTCTCCGGTAGACGTACCAAGAAGTCATTCAGTTCACCACCAACCGGAAAACTCAGAAGACAGCTATCACATGGTAGCTCTAAGTTCCTCAAGTCTTGGATCTCTCAAGCTTTGTGATTCTTCTTTTGGGAATAATCACAAACACTTGGCAGACTTTACCGAAAAGCTTGTCCCCGGCGAGGAATCGCGAATCTCTGCAAATGGGTTTGGTTCAAATGTTGTTAAAGAGAAGGAGAAGGAGAAACTGAATTTGGAAATGCAAGCTAAGTTAATGGAAGCTAAGGTATGGTCAAGTATGATGAATGATAAAATCCCTAAACTTGTTCCTAAAACTCCGATTGTGACACCTCCTGGAGAGCCAGAAATGATTAATACTTGGGAAATGATGGATGGGCTTGAAGATGTGGTTAGTCCTAAACATGTTAAGAGCTTTTCGTTTGATGTTTCTCGTAATGGTGATTGTGAAGGAGCTAAGTGTAATGGTAATGTGAAGCCTTTGTGGCTTCAAATGGAGGAAGTAGAAGAAGAAGAAGAAGAAGAAGGAGGTTTTGAAGATTTTGATCCTGAGATCATTTCTTCGTTTAGGAAATCGTTACAAGAGCTTCCTTCTGATCATCCGTTTCACATTTCGATTCATGATTTGGGATTGAATCCAAAGATGAGTTTTTGCGATGAGGAAAAGGATGAAACTTTAATTGTTGGTAAAGAGAAAGTGATACTTTACTTTACAAGTCTTAGAGGTATAAGGAAGACATATGAAGAGAGTTGTGATGTTCGGATTATGCTAAAGAGCCTTGGGATTAGAGTGGATGAGCGAGATGTATCGATGCATTCGGGTTTTAAAGAGGAGTTGAAGGAGTTACTAGGGGATAAGTACAACAATGGTGTCGGGATTAGTTTACCTAGAGTTTTCTTGGGGAAGAAGTATCTTGGAGGAGCAGAGGAGATTCGAAAGTTGAATGAAGATGGGAAGCTTGAGAAACTTTTGGAAGGTTGCAAAAAGGTGGATGAAAATAAGATTAGTAATGGGCATGAATGCGAGGCTTGTGGAGATATAAGGTTTGTTCCTTGTGAGACATGTTCAGGTAGCTGCAAAGTTTACTATGAATTTGAAGATGAAGACGATGATGATGAAGAAGAAGATGATGATGGTGAAGGAAGTGTCAAGGAAGAAAGAGAGTATGGGTTTCAAACATGTCCTGATTGTAATGAAAATGGACTCATTAGATGTCCTCTTTGTTGTGATTAGTTTTTTTTTGTTTGTGTTAACTAAATTTGAGTTTTGAGTGCTTTGAGGGTTTTACTTGTCTCTAAAAGATTTTGTTGTACATAAAAGAGACTTTTGATTGTGAAAGAAAGTTATATTTTTCAAGTATAACATTGAAATTAGGATGTGTTGTTGTCTATTCTTTGAAAGTCCATTCGTGCTTTACATTTTGTTAGATGCTTCTATTTTAAAAAGCAGAATGGGTTTGATTAAAGAAGTCAGCTGCAAAATATGACCGGAGAAAAAGGAGAATGTGTCAAACTCTAATGCTTTCTCGTTTGTCCTTATGTTGAAGTCTTCTGTTTGAATAATAGTCATCAAAGGCATAATTTGGGGGAAAAAGTGTATTTGTTTAGGGTAGATGACAATGGAAAAGATTGAAATTTTAATATATGGTACTAATGTGATTTGCTTTTATCAAATAGTGTGATTTTTTTTAATTGTTGAATGAAATTTAATTTGCTATTTTATTAAATCTATTCTTAAGATATATATATATATATATATGGTATGCGCATTAATATATATATACCAATATTTAATGTGTTAAATAATATAACAGAATTCAAATAACGAAAATAAAGAAAATTTTTAGGATAGATGACACAGTAAAGATTGAAGTTAAATAAGTGGTAATAATTTGATTTGTTCTTATCAGATGTGCCGTTTTAGAAAATTTTATACTTAATTGTTGAATGAAATTTAACTTGTTATTTTGTTGAATATATTTTTTAAGATATATATTTGGCATTCTCGTGAATCAATATACTAATATTTAATGTGTTGAATAGTATAGTAGAATTCAAATGACTGAGATAAAAAATTTAAGATATATTACGATGAAAAAAATTGAAATTAAAGAAATGGTAATAATTTGATTTGTTCTTACATGTGAACTTTTTGAAAATTGTTGACTTTAATCGTTGAATAAAATTTCATCCGCTATTTTGTTGAACGTATCTTTAAGATATATATATATATATATAGTATATATATATTTAGTACTCACGTTAAATTGATATACCAATACTTAATGCGTTGAATAGTATAGTAGAATTCAAATGACTTTAAAAAGGAAATTTTTAAGATATATTACAATGGAAAATATTGAAATTAAATAAATAGTAATAATGTGATTTGTTCTTATTAAAGGGGGTCCGAGTGAGTGTATTGGATGAAGAACTTTGAGAAATTTAAGTTTTAATGAGGTTCAAAATGATTAAGTTGAATTTTGGTTATATTAGGAATTTGTTAATCAATTCTTCAAAATTTCAGTTAAAATAATGAGATTTTGATATTTGTATTTTTAATTAAGAAATATCTTATAATCTCAACTCAAAATTTCAAATCCAATTCTTATAATGTTTTTAATAACAGTAGATTTGTTTGTATATTTTAAATTCATTAATCTCATGACACTAGAGTTTTTAAGATATTTTTAAATTTCATGTTTCAATACCACATAATCTTTCATTTGAACTCAAATTTCTCCAAATACTCAAATAGTACATTCTCTTTATGTGCACTTAATCGTTGTATAGAATTTAATCCTGTTATTTTACTAAATATATCTTTAAGATATATATTTGGTATTCACATAAATAAATATACCAATATATAATTCTATGAATAATATAAAACACTCTTTGTCCCATTATATTAGATGTTTTATTTGATTTTGTTTTTTTCACAATATAAGATGTTTAACTTATTTTTTATACAAATTTAAAATGTATATGATGTTTTGTGAACATTTGTATTTTGCAGTATTTTCTATAATTGATTGAATTAGTTCTAATCCAATTAAAATAATATTTAAAAACATTTTTTTAAAAATATATGTTTGAACTACAAATCTTATATTTTGGGACATAGGTAATAGAATTCAAATGATTGAAATAAAAAATCAATTGGATAAACTATTTCAGTTAAACTTTGATGCAACTGCCAAATTAATACATAGAAAATGATTGGAGGCCCTAGTTAAGCGGCTAATAGGGGACTAAAATTATTTTATTTTATCATCTTTAATTATAATTGCCTAGCCACTAAGGCACTAACCTAGTATTGGCCTCGACCATTTAAACATTATTTATTTTTTCATAGCACGAAGGCTTACCTAAACTATTTTAAAGTTTCTCACTTTCTCTAACACTGAAGTTAGTGATTGGTGAAAGATAACAAAATATCAAATATATACCATGGTCGTATATGTTGGAGACTTCTTCTTGTTAAAAATAGAAAGACAATTAGGTAACACCAGATATACATCAAACAAGGAAGTGTAATGTGTTTGACATTTTCTCCCTTTGTTTTTAAAAAAATAAAATCAGTTGGCTATTGTTAAAATAGATCCAAAATGGTATAATAAAATTGGTAGTCCGAATCAAAAGAAAACTATGGTCATTTCCATATTTGTTATTCAAAATTTTAACAATACTAGTTTAAAAATTGTGTTAAATGTATTGAATATTTTCTACAACAACAAATTTTTAGTAATATTAATTTTTTGAAACACTTAAAATATATCTACCATGAAAATATAATTTAGTGTCTTTCGAAAACATAAAATGAATTGGTGACTCTAATCAGATGGTTAACACTTATCTTTAGAAGAGTTATTCTCATCACATTACACCTGTCTATTTTATTATCTTTGTCATCATCCACTTGTCATTTCTACAACATTTTGTACTTAGTATAAATAGGTTTGCTTGTATGTGATCAAAGACAACCATATGTGTAGTAACAAGAAGATATTTCTACCCATAATCTCACAATCTCACATCCACTCTTCTTCTTCTATTTTTAAAGTTTTCTTATTTAATTAAATTCAAACATATATATATATATATATGCACTCATATATATAAACACTACATATATTAAAAGTTTATAACATGACTATGCTCTTGATCTGTTCCAATATTTCGAAGTTCAATCAAACCGCTGCCCGTTCAATTAAATCGCTGTTCATTCTATCAAATCACCGTCCGTTCAATCAAATCGCTGTCCATTCAAAGTTTAAAGGTAATATTTAAATTATATACGGAGTAAAAGGCTATGCCTACTCCTTAACAAAATGGTAGGCTATGTTTTTATTATGAATCATAATATTTATATTTTTCAAGTAATCTATTTTTATGTTAATTTTTCTTCGAAAAGAATAATTTTCAAAGTTTTCATCAAATTTATATTTAAAGTTGTTTCATTATTTATATAGATATCATATCGAACTTGGCAAAGCTTAATATCACTGCTCTTGATGTATGTCGCAAAAATTACTTGACATGGGCATTAGATGCAAAGATGTATCTTAAATCAAAAGATTTGCTTAATATCATCGATCCATTTAAAACGACGTCAGAAGAAAATAAAGCAAAAGCGATGGTATTTTTACGTCACCGCCTCGATGGTGGTTTGAAAGAAGAATACATCACGAGAGAAACTCTCGCAGATCTTTGTCAGTGTCTCAAAGATAGGTTTGATCACCAGAAATATGTCATCTTACCAAAAGCCAAACATGAATGGCTAAATCTGCGTTTTCAGAATTATAAAATTGTAAGTGAATATAATTCCGCCATGTTTGGAATCACTGTCAATACAGAAATCTACACCCAAATTTGAGTAGTATTTTGTATATAGATATGAAACTTGTTACAAAATAAAATGATGAGCAAAAGTATATCTCTCAAAATAAGTATATTGATACAAAAAGAGAGAATAAACTATAGATATAGAAAATAATATGTATATATGTTTGAGGTGTTTAATTACACCAAGAGAAAGAAATAGTATTTTTGATGCTACAGCTGCACCTTGAGAAAGGTTGCATACGTATCCTTGAGAAAGGATCAAGCCATTCGTAGTTTATAGATCTAGTAGAATGTAGAAGATTCAACCCCTTTCAATGTTATGGGGTCTTTTATTTATACATTGAAGAGATTAAATGCAGAGAATTAACTCTGTAATTTCCTTTAAATGTGTCCATTTTGATATTGTCTTTAATGTCGTAACGTCTCCAGTTTGACCTGTCCGCGAGCTTGGTGCGCTTTTGCTCCGTTGGACTTGTTCACGAGCTTGGTGGTTCATCATTCTTCACCTCGCATTCCCGAGCTGGTGACAGGTTCGCTGGTCTTGACGTCCTCGTGGTGAGTCACGTATTTTCTCTCGAGGTGCCGTTATTTGGCCATTAACTCCAGAATTAACACACAAAATAACTCCCATGATAATTAATTCATAAACTTGAATGAAAAGTTTATTCCTTTGACCATGACCATTAATTCACTAATTGAATAACCAATCAATGTCTAGATCTGACCACCTCCTTTGTGCAATATGGATTTTCTTGGGCCTAAAGAGTCGATTGGGCCTTTTCCATCTAAATGGATCCGGTGTGCGGGATCTGGTATCAACATTTTCCCCCCAAGTCCTCTGAGCTGTTGCTCGGCTCGGAGGACTGATATTCTTGTGGCAATGTCAAAGATGAATTCAAACTAAGTAGTTGCGAGGTGATTCTAGTGGATATGTCGTGAATGGAGTTCAGTTAAAGTAAGAAACTCTCAAGACGTAACAATCATGAACAATCTTGAAATCTTCTTCATATAAATTTGTGAGAAGAGCCTCTTGTCCATGTTGAAGTTCTTAAAATTCATGGCCTTCATTGGTTAAAAATAATCAAGCTTGTTAGAGTATACTGAAGACTCTCGGGTTCTAGACATGGAAATTCTCGGTATATGAGTAGAAAAGTTTGAATCCACCTGATCCATTGGTTGGGAATGAAACTGGATGTATTCTTAAGATCCTTGTGTTGATTCATTTTGGGTAAGTCGGAGATCTTCAAATTTGTAATTTAAATAAATCCTTAGTTTGAAGTACTATTGGATTGACTCCGCTTCGAGGTATTCTGTAATTGAGCAACAAATATATTCCAAGTAATTGTTGGGCTGAACCGATTGATCTTGGACTTCGTCTGAACTTAAATAAGGCCTATTGATCTCCTTGCCTTGCCTCCGAGGATTGTACCGCTGTTGGTACTGCCTCCTGTCTTGGTTAACTCCAAATCAATGTTAGCATTGATGCTTATATCAAACTGCAAAGTTAACCTAATGAGTGTGCCATGAGCTGAGCTTAAGTGATTGCAATGCGGGTTCAGTGGACGCGTCTTGAGTTGAACTCGAATTCCTAGCGAAGTGGATTAGGTAGATATATCTTCATTGACTTCATCTGATAAGGGTTGGCCATAAAACTGGTTGGAAAATCCAACAAAGAATATGTTCCTTTCTAGTTTTAGCCGTAGTCCAGAGACTTTGTAACGATTGCTTGTTACCCGAAGGGTGTTCTATGATCTTGACTTATGCTTTTGTTGCCCAAGGGGGTCTTTTACTCTGAGTTAATGCTCAGTTCTATTCTTTTCCCATGGGGGCTTTTGAACTCGTAGTTATTTTTGTTTGTGGAATGTTCCTTGGATTCTGACTTCCCTTACCCTAGGGAAAATGACGCTGCTCAGAACATTGAAGCTCAACCAGCCGAAGCATTTTGATGCTTCGAAGATGACTGAGGTAACAGTTTACCCTTATAGCACTTTTTGCATAATTACTTGCATAAGAACAAGTTTTATTCTATTGTGATTTGTAGGATATGGAAGCTATGGTAGCAGAGAGGACTCAGGTTGGTGATCCTCCGAATGTATCCGCCGAAACTTCAACGTCTGGTTTATTGAGAAATCCTATTGAGGAAGTGATTTAATTGTGACTGTCTCCACATTGTTTAGGGTGTTGTCCCTTTATGTTGCCCATTGGGGCTTTGTTTTTTAAGACTTTGTTTACTTTCAAAAGTTAAACGTCTTTTTTGAACAAATTTATGTCAGGTTTGCAAAGTCTGACTTTTGTTCTTTCTAACTCTTGATTGAGCTGTATTCAAGAGAATGGCTTGATCAGACCCTTGCCATTCTTAAAGGAAAACTCTAACGGCTATTCTCAGTAAAATGCAAGGATTGAATTCGGCTTCTCAATTGGCATCCCCTTACCGTTTTAAAGGAAAACTATATCCAGTGATCCTCGGTAAACTTATGTGAGGATTGAGCTCGGCTTATGAAAATATCCAAGAGGATTGATTCCATTTTTTGACTCGAACTCGTCAGTCCGATCATGGAATTCTAGTACGAGAATTGAACTCGTCTTAAATAATGTGAAAGCTATGCTCGACTTAAGTTATGTGAGACTGTGCTCGGCTTAAGTTATGTGAGCATGTGCTTAGCATAAGTAATGTGAGACTGTGCTCGTCTTAAATTATGCGAGACTCTGCTAGGCTTAAGTTATGTGAGCATGTGCTCAGCATAAGTAATGCAAGACTGTGCTCGGCTTAAGTTATGTGAGCATGTGCTCAGCATAAGTAACGCGAGACTGTGCTCGTCTTAAGTTATGTGAGACTGTGCTCTTTTATTAATTATTCAAACCGAACAGGCTAAGATCGGATTTATCGAACATATATATTGAAGTAAATTTTGCTCTATATAGAGTGAATTAACTTTCCATGAGGTGGTACCTAATTTTGTTAAGAGAGGACTCAACACTTAGATTATACCAATATGAACATATATTCCCGAGAGTTAGAACTCACAAAAATCTAGGTGAGATGGAATCTAATATTGTGAAGAACAAACTCTATCACTTAGATTCCACTGAAGTGAACATATTTCTCCAAACGTTATGACTCCGAAGAATCTATGTGAGATGGAATCTAATTTAGTGAAGAGCGAACTCAACACTTAGATTCGGCCGGAATGAACATTTTTCTCCGAGAATTAGGACTTGGAAGAAACTATGTTAGATGGAATCTAATTTAGTGAAGAGCAAACTCAACACTTAGATTCCACTGAAGTGAACATACTTCTCCGAGAGTTATGACTCGGAAGAATCTATGTGAGATGGAATCTAATATTGTGAAGAGAAATCTACACTTAGATTCCACCAAAATGAACATATATATCTCCGAGAATTAGGACTCGGAAGAAACTATGTGAAATGGAATCTAATTTAGTGAAGAGCAAACTCAACACTTAGATTCCACAGAAGTGAACATACTTCTCTGAGAGTTATGACTCTGGAAAATCTATGGGAGATGAGATCTAATATTGTGAAGAGCGAACTCAACACTTAGATTTCATCGAAGTGAACATATTTCTTCGAGAGTTATAACTCGGAAGAATCTATGTGAGATGGGATCTAATATTGTGAAGAGCAAACTCATTACTTAGATTCCATCAAAGTGAACATATTTCTCCGAGAGTTATGACTCGGAAGAATCTATGTGAGATGAGATCTAATATTGTGAAGTGTGAACTCAATACTTAGATTCCACTGAAGCTTGCGATGTAGTTTGCCAAAATCAGAAGGAAGAGCTTGTAATAATCTGAATTTTTAATAGCTGTACCTGGATAATCAAGCCAAATTGTAGTTTGTAAAAAATAAAAATAAATTTTAGATAGAGCTTTAAATTACAAACATCAAAACTAGTGTTCCGAACTTTGTAGCCACTTCGCTAATGATTTGAGAATGAGGGAGCACACCCCCAGTGAGCCCCCCAATCATTCATGCGAATGGTCATAATCACAAGGAGAGGTTCACGATGATGGGGGTACTTCTAATTTTCCTTTCTGGAAAGAATGAAATGTATTTCATTTAACCAAGTCTTAGAATTTTTGAATCTTTGACTATGGCAAAAATTTACTCGTTCTAGAACTATCTTCACTACGAAGGACTCTTTTCATTCAAACCCTTCTGATCAAACTTGGTAACAAGTTGCAAATATGTTTCTTATCTTGTGCTCCAACTCCTTTTGTGAGGCAAGGCCAAGCTATGCGTGCTTGTACTCAACCTCATTATTAGAAGCAGGAAATACATTTTCCGTGAGGTGGTATCTAATTTTGTGAAGATAGGACTCAACACTTAGATTCCACAAAAGATAACATAATTTCAAGAGAGTTGAGACTCGGAAACATCTATGTGAGATGGAATCTAATTTTTTGAAGATAAAACTCAACATTTAGATCCCACCGAAGAGAATATACTTTCCCAAGAGTTATGAATCAGAAAAATACATGTGAGATGGAATCAAGATTTGTGAAGATAGGCCTCAACATTTAGATTCCACCGAATAGAACATATTTTCCTAAGTGTTATGACTTGGAAAAATCTTTGAGAGATGGAATCTAGATTTATGAAGATAGGACTCAACACTTAGATTCCACCGAAGTGAACATATTTCTCCGAGAGTTATGACTCGGAAAAATCGATGTGAGATGGAACCTAATATTGTGAAGAGAGAACTCTACACTTAGATTCCACCGAAATGAACATATTTCTCCGAGAATTAGGACTCGGAAGAAACTATGTGAGATGGAATCTAATTTTATGAAGATAGGACACAACACTTAGATTCCACCGAAAATAATATATTTTCCTGAGAGTTATGACTCGGAAAAATATTGGAGTGATGGAATCTAGATTTGTGAAGATAGAATTCAACACTTAGATTCCACCGAAAAGAACATATTTTCCCGAGAATTATGACTTGGGAAAAGCTTTGAGAGATGGAATCTAGATTTGTGAAGATAGGACTCAACACTTAGATTCCACCCAAGAGAATTTATTTTCCCGAGAGTTATGACATGGAAAAATCTTTGAGTTATGGAATCTTGATTTGTAAAGATAGGACTCAACACTTAGATTCCACCGAAGAGAATATATTTTCCCGATAGTTATAACTTGGAAAAATCTTTGAGAGAAGGAATCTAGATTTGTGAAGACAGGACTCGACACTTAGATTCCACCCAAGAGAACATATTTTCCTGAGAGTTATGACTCGGAAAAATCTTTGAGAGATGGAATCTAGATTTGTGAAGATAGACTCAACACATAGATTCTACCGAAGAAAACATATTTTCCCGAGAGTTATGGCTCGGAAAAATCTTGGAGAGATGGAATCTAGATTTTGGAGATAGAACTCAACACTTAGATTCTACTGAAGAAAATATATTTTCCCGAGAGTTGGGATCGGAAAAATCTTGGAGAGATGGAATCTAGAATTGTGGAGATAGGACTCAACACTTAGATTCCCACAGCTTTCAATGGACTTTGCCAAAATCAGAAGCGAGAGCTCGGTTATCCCTCAGCTCGGATGTCATTATAGTTGTCTTGGTTATCCCCTCCTTGGTTTCTCACTCAGATCGGGTATGTCTCATTTTTCAAGGATATATCGACTTCTTCGATTTTGAGAAAACTTATCTCGGCGAGTGAGCGAATATAATGAGTGTTTGGAGATGATATTCATTAGCAACTTTTTGAAGATCAGGTACCATTGACGAGATTAGGCCTAGAGGCTTCTTTTGATGAGCTTAGGCCTAGTGGCCTCTACTGAGTAGATTAGACCTAGTGGCTTTCATTGACGAGATTAGACCTAGTGGCTTCTTTTGACAAATTGATTCTCAAAACTTGACATTATCTCTGTGTCATGAATATGTAAAGCTCACGACTGTCTAAGCTTATTAACTGATCGATGATATTAGAGCTTCTTGTTGACGAGTTGGGAGCCTTTGGGCAAATTGTGGGCCTGCTGGGCGAACTGGGAGTCCACTGTGCGAACTGGGAGCCTTCTGTGCGAACTGGGAGCCTTCTGTGCGAACTGGCAGCCCTCCGGGCGAACTGGAAGCCTTGTGGGCGAACTGGCAGCTCTCCGGGCGAACTGGAAGCCTTGTGGACGAACTGGCAGCTCTCCGGGCGAACTGAAAGCCTTGTGGGTGAACTGGTAGCTCTCCGGGCGAACTGGAAGCCTTGTGGGCGAACTGGCAGCTCTCCGGGTGAACTGGAAGCTCTGGAAGCTCTCCGGACGAACTGGAAGCCTAGTGGGCGAACTGGAAGCCTTGTGGGCGAACTGGCAGCTCTCCGGGCGAACTGGAAGCTCTCCGGGCGAACTGGAAGCCTTGTCGGCGAACTGGAAGCTGTCCGGGCGAACTGGGGAAGTTACAGGTGCTTTGAAGCCTTTTGTTGATGTTTTTGGGTTGAACAACTCCATTATTCTTGATTATCTCTGATACATGATCACTTGGTTTTCCTTCTTCGTATCATCTTTAGAGATTGGACAATTTTCATTGTGGTAGGAGTTGAAATCTCCATGAATTGAGCTCTTCTTCTTTGACTTATCCTCAATCCGAGATTTAACTGGACTAAATGCGAGGAGGGTGCTCGGCTTACATTAGAAACGAGATTTGAGCTTGGTGAAAGGTTGTGCGAGTTTGAACTTGATTTAAGTAATTCGAGGCTATGCTCGACTTAAGGATGTAGACAGACTAGCGAAACCTATGCGTGTCTAGAATAATTGTGAAGATAAGGTAAATAATGATTAGAATAACTTATCTTGTTAGGAGAAGTCGCTGAGACAGATGCTCAGATGCAGCCATAATTTTCAGGTGGGTCTGGTGGTGGACACGAGCTTGATCTTTCTAAGGAGATAAGTCTCGGGGCTTTCTTTTGATATGTAGATCATCTCGTGGGTCCTTCTGGTTCTCCAGGAAATTCCTCTCGAAGTATATTGGTTTGACAGAGGCTGATCGTTGTTTCCGGATTTCTTACATGCTGCATCTGTTGCAAAGCTTTGAAGATAACTCTCGGCAGAAAACTCCTTTTACAACGAGGTTGGGCTCTTTAGAAAGATAACGCTTGGGGCTTTCTGCTGATATATTACATGTCTCTTGGTTCCATGTGATTCGCCTGGAAAATCCTCTCAAAGGCGGCTGGGCTGACAACGACAGATCTGCGTTTAAGGATTTTGTAAGAGTTGTACTGTTATAAAGAGTTGGCAATAACTTGCAACCGATAACTCCGATTCAGGCGAACTCAAGCTTTCTGGAAATATAAATGTTTCTGTCTCGTGCTTCCATGTGGTTCGTCTGGATAATCTAACGACGAGGGATCTATGGTTTGGGGTTTCAGACAGATTGCGCCGGTTCCAGAAAAACTGCTATAACTCTCAGTAGACAGCTCCATTGATGCGAGGTCGAGTTCTCTGGAAAGCTTACTCCAGGGGCATTCCGTGGATAGGTTTAGTGTCATATGGGTCGTTGAAATGTGCTGGAAAATCGTCTTGCAAGGTGAAGGATTGCTTAAGAATCTTGATGATGTTTGTCATGTTGATAATGGTGAACTGTGGCGTATGAACTGGATCTCGTAAGATTCAAGGGATATTTTCATATACCCTCCTTTTAGCGCCAAAATGTGGATACAGAAATCCACACCCAAATTTTGAGTAGTGTTTTGTATATAGATATGAAACTTGTTACAATAAATAAAATGATGAACAAAAGTATATCTCTCAAAATAAGTATATTGATACAAAACGAGAGAATAAACTATAGATATAGAAATATAATGTCTATATATGTTTGGGGTGTTTGATTACACTAAGAGAAAGAAATAGAGTTTTTGATGTTACAGCTGTACCTTGAGAAATGTTGCCTACGTACCCTTGAGAAAGGATCAAGCCATTCGTAGTTCATAGATCTAGTAGAATGTAGAAGATTCAACCCCTTTCAATGTTATGGGGTCTTTTATATATGGAAAGGTTTCCTACGTACCCTTGAGAAAGGATCAAGCCATTCATAGTTTATAGATCTAGTAGAATGTAGAAGATTCAACCCCTTTTAATGTTATGGGGTCTTGTATATATACATTGAAGAGATTAAATGCAGAGATTTCCTTTAAATGTGTTTGTTTTGATATTGTCTTTAATGTCTTAATGTCTCCAGTTTGACCTGTCCCTGAGCTCGGTGCGTTTCTGCTCTGTTGGACTTGTCCACGAGCTCAGTGGTTCATCATTTTTCACCTCGTGTTCCCAAGCTGATGACAGGTTCGCTGGTTTTGACGTCCTCGTGGTGAGTCACGTATTTTCTCTCGAGATGCCATTATTTGGCCATTAACTCCAGAATTAAGTCACAAAATAATTCACATGATAATTAATTCATAAACTTGAATTACAAGTTTATTCCTTTGACCATGACCATTAATTCACTAATTGAATCACCAATTAATGTCCAGATCTGACCACCTTCTTTGTGCAATATAGATCTTCTTGGGCTTAATGAGTCGATTGGGCCTTTTTCCCCTAAATGGATCCGGTGTGTGGGATCTGGTATCAACAATCACTTCAAAGATGATACTTTGTGGAGAGAATGTTTCTGATTACAATATGCTCCAGAAAACATTCCAAACATTTCATCCCACAAATGTAATCCTGTAGCTACAATATTGAACAAGAAATTATACTCGATACTCTGATTTAATGAAAGTCCTTCAAGTTGCTGAACAAAATAATGAACTTGTGATAATGAATCATCAAACTCGTCCAACGTGATAAGCTCCACTTCCAGGAGTGAATGTTGCTTCATCCAGTTTTAATAATTGGCAAGAACCAGAACGAGGACGTTGACACGGTCGAGGCCGTGGTCGCGGTCGTGGAAGAGGTCGTGGACGAGGAAGAGGAAGGAGTTTATATGACAACAATTTCAACGTTGGAAAAACCAAAATGATAATGTATGTTACAGATACAGCATGAAAGGGCATTGGTATCAATCATGTCGTGTACCAAAGCATCTGGCTAATCTATATCAAGCATCACAAAAGACCAAAAAAAATGATGTTGAAACCAACCTCATCTCTGATGAGCCTAAACCTTCCTTTCATGGCTTAGAGGATAACCTCATCTTGATATTGCAGATTTTCTTGTTGATATTAACAACAAGAAATAAAAAGATCAAAAGTGACATGATATCGTTATGTTTGTATAATATACCTTTATGTTTCAAAAGCTTTGGAATAAGGGATTTCATTGTAAAATATTGTAACTCATGCTTTTTATCAGCTCATAAAATACTTTTATTATATTATAACTTTTATAATCTTATGTTTTCATTTTATTTTATTAATGTGCACTTATAAATGTTTAATCTCAGAAAATGTCAAATTTTGAGATCGAGGATAGAGAAATATGTCTAGCAGACAGTGCGATGACTCGTACAATACTTAAAGATGAAAAATATTTCTCCTAACTTAAAATTAAAGACTCAGCTGGAACTGTGAGTACTATTTCTGGGAATGCAAAGATTATTATAGGCTCTAGAAAAACAAGTTTTCTAATGCCAAGGGGAACAAAATTTAAAATAAGTAATGCATTATATTCTTCTAAGTCTCATAGAAACTTGATAAGTTTCAGAAATATCTATAGAAATGGATATCATGTAGAAATTATGCATAAGAATAATATTGAATTCTTTGCATTACAAAAGAAAGGAAACATATATTGGAAGAACTACCAATGTCAGGCCCAGCCCAAAACATTTATATGCCCTAGGGCAAAAAAAAAAGAATTTGGATCTTCACTATAGCAAAATAAATTTTGGGCCTATTTTGATACTTATTTAAATAAAATTGGCATTTTCTTTAATTGTTTTATTAAAAACGAAAATGGACTCTTGATATAATACTTTTTGGCCCCTATCTAAAATTTTTCTTTTAAAATGTGCTCTTTTACTTTAGAAATTTTCTGAAAATTTAGTTGGGCCCTTGGGCTGTCACCCCTCTACCCTACCCATTTGGGCCGGGCCTGCCAATGTTATCCTCTGGATTATATTGCACAAAGATTCACATGATTGCATCATATGCCCCAAAGTTTAGTATTACACTTAAAGTTTGGCATGACAGACTTGGACATCCTGCTTCAATCATGATGCAAAAAATTGTGCAAAATGCTAATGTTCATCCATTGAAAAACCAAAAGATTTTTAAATCTTATGAATTTTCATGTAAGGAATGTTCTCAAGAAAAACTCATAATTTGGCCATCTCCAGCCAAAATTAGGAATAAATCTCTAGTATTCTTAGAGATAATACATGGTGATATATGTGGACCAATCCACTCTTCATGCGGGCCATTTCAATACTTTATGGTATTAATTGACGCATCTAGTAGATGGTCACATGTGTGTCTATTGATAACACGAAATACGGCTTTTGAAAAATTCATTGTCCAAATAATCAGGTTAAAGACACAATTCCCTGATTATGCCATAAAGAAAATGAGGCTTGATAATGCCTGTGAATTTACTTCATAAGCTTTTAATGACTATTGTATGTCAATGGGAATCAATGTTGAGCATCCAGTTCCTCATGTTCATACTCAAAATGATTAAACGGCTACAACTCATTGATAGACTGTTACTATTGAGAACACAACTCCCAATTTCTATAAGGGATCATGCAATCTCGCATGCTGCAGCATTGGTCCAGATAAGACCAAGTGTACAAAATGCATATTCCCCTTTATAGTTTACATCAGGTCAAGAGCCAAATGTATCCCATCTCCATATCTTTGTATGTGCAGTTTATGTTCCTATAGCTCTACCACAAATAACAAAAATGAGGCTACAAAGGAGATTGAGTATATATGTCGGTTATGCATCACCGAGTATAATTTGATATCTTGAGCCAAAAACTGGTGATATGTTTATGGCACGTTTTGCCGATTGCCATTTTAATGAAGATAATTTTCCAGCATTAGGGGGAGGAATTAAATAAATACCAACAGATATTACATGGTTTACACCATCCTTGATATATCTTGATCCTCCTAAGAAAGAACGCGAAGTGGAAGTACAAAATATTGTACATTTTACAAAATATGGCAAATCAAATAAATGAACCTAAAATTCAACAGGGGATGCCGATGACGATAAAAATCCCCAAAAGAAAAGAAAAATGGTAGAAGAAAATGAAAAGGTTCAAGAACCAGATAAAGAAGGGCGAAGATAATACATAAAAATTTGAGATTTCCATTAACTATGCCCAAGATGGAAAACTATGGGCTAGAGATGAAATTGATGATGATAATGGAATATTCTCTTTTTCTATATCCAAAGAGATAGATAATAAAAATGATGATCCAGATCTAAGGAGTGTATCAGAATGTCAGAAAAGACATGATTGGAATAAATGGAAAAAGGCCATGCAAGTTGAATTATTCTCCCTCAATAAAAGAAATGTCTTTGGACATATTATCACTGCATCTGCATTGGATGCAAATAGGTTTTCAAGAGAAAAAGAAATGAGAAAAAATAAATTACATGATATAAAGCAAGACTTGTTGCACAAGGTTTTTTTCAAAGACATGGAGTACATTATGAATAAACATATTCTTGAGTGATGGATGCAATCATGGGCGGACCCACTTGTATGGTGGGTGTGTCATATGCACCAGCTTAATTTATAAAAGTTTTGCAGGCTAATTTTATAAAATTTATCTAGCGAAAATGGTTAAAATCTCATCATTGACACACCTTAACCTAAGTTCAAATCCCATCTTTGAAATTTTACACATTTCTTTTTTGTGACTGACCCAGGTAAAAAAAAATCATGGATCCGCCACTGGATGCAATTACATTCAGGTACATAATGAGCCTAACGGCATCTAAAGATCTAGATATGTACGTTATGGATGTAGTGACAACATATTTATATGGATCATTGGATAATGATATATACATGAAAATCCCTGAAGGATTTAAGATCCCCTAGGCACTAGACTCAAAGTCTAGAGATATATGTGTGGTCAAATTACAGCAATCACTTTACGGATTAAAAAAATCCGTATGCATGTGATATAATCACTTGAGCAAATACTTATTAAAGAAAGGGTATGTAAACAGTGAAATATGCCCTTGATGTATATGTTGATAACCTAAATATAATTGGAACTCAAAAGGAGAATGATGATTTAAGAACTCATATGAAAGAAGAGTTTGAAATGAAAGATCTTGGAAAAACAAAATTTTGTGTCGGACTTCAGATAGAGCATTTCCAAGATGGAAAATTTGTGCATCAATCAAATTACATTAAAAGGATCCTAAAACGCTTTTACATTGATAAAGCGACTTCTTTGAGTACTCCAACTTTGAATATTGAGAAAGATCCATTCAGACCTTGTGAATATAACGAGCAAATACTTGGTTCCGAAGTACCTTATATGAGTGCTATCGGCGGACTTATGTATCTTGCAAATGGCACAAGACCAGATATAGCATTTGCTACTAATCTGCTTGCAAGATACAATTCATCTCCTACACGGAGACACTGGAATGGTATTAAACATATTTTCTGTTATCTCCAAAGTATAATTGACTTAGGGTCATTTTACCCTAGAAAATCCGAGTTTGGTTTAGTTGGTTTTACAGATGCATATTATTTATCAGATCCACATAAAACAAGATCTCAAACCGGATACGTTTTCACAATTGGAGGAACTGCAATCTCATGGCGTTCACAGAAACAGACGTTCGTCGCCACTTCCTCAAACCATGCAGAAATCATTGTGCTTCATGAGCATGCAGAGAATTTATCTGGCTAAGATCCATGATTCATCATATACAAGAAGCAAGTGGAGTAACCACCAATAAAGAGCCGAAAAGACTTTACGAAGATAATGCTGCTTGTGTCGCCTAAATAAAAGAAGGTTTTATCAAGAGCAACAGAACGAAACATATCTCCCCCAAGATTTTTCTCATACACTCAAGAAAAATCAAGAAGTTGATATTTAGTACATCCGTTCAAGTGACAATATAGCAGATCTCTTTACAAAGGTGCTTCCTACAATACTATTCAGAAAGGACATTCATAGCACCTGAATGCGTCACTTATGAGATTTATAAAGGTAAAGACTATACATATTTTTTCAGGAGGAGATTGCGCTCACTGCACTCTTTTTCTTTTGTCATGAGTTTTATCCCACTGGATTTTTCTATGATAAGGTTTTTAATGGAGGCAGTACGCTACATGTCAAATGTGATGGATAATCAAGGGGGAGTGTTAAAAATCACATGTTCAATGTGATTCTCCACACTTAGACACTCATCATACACGTGTATCATCTCCAACACTTGGAACACTTGTCTTTAGAAGAGTTATCCTCATCACATTACACATGTCTATTTTATTGTCTTTATCATCATCCACTTGTCATTTCTAC
The DNA here is from genome assembly GCA_028015245.1 of Cardamine occulta. Lineage (NCBI taxonomy): Eukaryota > Viridiplantae > Streptophyta > Magnoliopsida > Brassicales > Brassicaceae > Cardamine > Cardamine occulta. The sequence goes on along the minus strand of CM051379.1, from coordinate 7,495,143 downwards.
AACATCTTGTACTTAGTATAAATAGATTTGCTTGTATGTGATCAAACACAAGCATGTGTAGTAACAAGAAGATATTTCTCCACCCATAATCTCACAATCTCACATCCACTCTTCTTCATCTATTTTCAAAGTTTTCTTATTTAATTAACTTCAAACATATATATATGCACTCATATATATAACACTATATATATTAAAGTTTTATAACAAAATTTTATTTTTTTATATTTGCTTAAATATATACTTGTATTATCTAGTTTTTAAAAAATTAATAAAAGTACTTTACAACGGTTACACAAAAAAAATAGTAAAAGAAATATACAAAACTATAGATATATAAAGGGTTTTGTGCAAATAAACCATCAACCTTTAATTTTTTTTGCAAAATCAACCCTCACCTGAATCTTGTGCAAGTCAAACCTACCAACTCCATAGTCACTCACTATACCATTCCGCATATTGTCGATGTGGCACTGTGTGTCTCAATTACAAAAATAACGGACTTCTCAAAACCACGTCGTTTTGAGAGTTTAGAACAACACACTGTTTTGATAGTTAGTTGTCGTTTTTGTCACCAAAACAACAAAGTTTTCTCTTTTAATTATTAATTTCATTTTTTTAACATTTTGGTTTTATTGAAAATATTGTGTCTGAAAGTATTATATTACATCAGCCTTCATATAAAACATGGACGGTTAGAAAAAAGTTGCAACGTTACTTGTTGATAATACGCAGATTTTGCCAAAGAATCTGCTACTTTATTACATTCCCGTGAGATCAACAAAACTGTTATTTCCAAAAATCAATCTGCCCAGCTATGGATATCAGTGAGGAGATGCTCCATATTCACAAACATGTTTCGATTGTTAATGATATCGAATAACACTTTGCAATTGCCTTCCATAACTACCCGTCTATAACCCCTACACCATGAAGACTGAAGTGCATGTAGAAGTGCGAGACCTTCTGCTTCAAGTGGTGATGCAGCATGTCTTAATTTGCATCGTCCAACCATACAAAAGCTACCACTATCGTTCCTGATTATCCAACCCGTGCCGATATGACCATTTTGATAACTAAAACTTCCATCAAAGTTGACTTTAAAGAAACCTGGAGGTGGAGGCGTCCATGTTGATGTTGGAGTTGTAGATGCAGCACTATGTTTCTTAGCATGTATATCTGAATTATTAGAGATAGCTGATGTCAATTCTGACACATCTTTAGTGGCCTTTCGTATGACTGAAGATGAATCCCAACTATCTTGGTTAAAGGTAAGTTCATTTCGTGATTTCCATATATGTCAAGAAGTCCAAAAGGGAACATATTTATGCTCCTCAGTTTGCTCAGTCTCGTAGCTTGCTACCATAGCTCGAATGTTATCTTCTAACAAATTGGTCAGAGAGAAAGGCATTAAACGATTACTATAGCCTTGCTTCCACACTGATAAAGCATAAGGGCATTGGAAAAGCATATGATTGATTGATTCATCAGCTTGTTGACATCTTTTGCAGATAGGATCAATAGGAATCCAACGCCGGTTAAGCTCTGTTCCAACACTCAGCGCTGATGATAGTAATCTCCAGAAAAAATGTTTAATCTTTAGAGGAATGCAGGTCTTCCAAATCTTTGCTTTTAGTTTTGGACATTCTTTTGGTTGTATAGTAGTCTGAGGTGCAGGACTCGGTAAATGATTAGACAACCAATAACCTGACTTGACAATATATTCACCATTTTAGTATAATGCCATATCAGTTTGTCTTTCCATTGGTGCTGTGGGACATATATTCTTCTGATAATATCAGCATCAGACTCATAAAACTAATGTCGCAGTACCTGCTGATCATCCCATTGTCTACCATCCAATTATCACAAGTCTGAAATAGTTGAGTTTAGTAGACCTCGAAAAATGGTTGGAGCTCTTGGTGGGTGCGTAGGTAGCCAATTATCTATCACCGGACTATTACTTCCAATCTTGTGGTGAAGACCTTGGATAAGCAGATTGTGTCCATGTAGGATCGACCTCCACCCATGAGATGGTTGGCGTCCAAGGTGGCTTGTTGAATATTGTTATCTGGAAAATAACGACTTTTCAGAACTAAAGCTAAGAGGCAATAAGATTTTTTTTTAAAGAATCAATTTATCATCTTCTTCTTCTTCTTCATTGTTCTTCTTCCTTCGTCTTGGTAAAGCCATGATAATTTCATAAGTTGATGAGCCTTTACTATTAATCTCCAGTGTGTAAATTGCTCACATTTACTCCATATTTGATTTTAATCTTCCTAAAGTTAATTCAAACAATCCCAAATGATAATCATCCAGTTTCAGTTTTAGTTATAGAGTCAAAGTACAACGGTTCTAAAGAGTAAAACAAGAAAGAAATCTCATAATTAAAAGAAAATATGGCTGTTGAAAAATTAAAGAAGGAATCGGCCAAATAAGGCAAATTGAGTCTTTGCTTGTATCTCGTTAACTTGGGGAGGAAGGTGCATATTCTTAGAAGCCTCTGACTTTTTTGGATTGTCTCTACAACTCGTAAAGGCTGAGAAAAATATGACCGTTGTAAATTAAAGGCGTGATGATCCAAATATGGCAAGCGTGGTTCCGGATATGGAAGGTGAAGGTGTGGGAGGATCCTTCGGTTTAGAAAATTCATATCTCTTAAACCAAAATTGCTTTTGGCTTGATTCCAATTCGACAAGCTCCTCTGACGGGTAAAGAATGTAGCACAAGTCGGTTTGCAGCTTAATTCTTTGTGGTTTGGTCGGACATCTCCAATAAGTAGCCATTGATCTCCATCGGGTTTATGGGAAGTCTGCTGAGTTGTAACTTGAATATCTTCCTCATGTGGAAAGATTTTGAACCAATTCAACTTTTCTGTGATTCTTTGATGACTTAATATTGCCTCATTAAAAACCTTTCTAGGTAAACCCATTGGAAAAAACCCTAAACTGGTTGGGTTGATATGCTTCAATAAAGGTATACATATCTTTGGTAAGCTCAAGATGGTTTTCTCCAAAGGTATTGTTTGTCTGGTTGGTGTCTCCTCCATGCTCATTTGTTGATGTTGACTTGATGGCCTCATCACTTTAACATATTTAAGAGTCTCCTTAAGTTGATCATACTTTGTCGGCAAGGAACTCAATAATAAGATTGCTTGATTCTCCTCTGAGATAGAGATCTGAAGACTGTTTAGATCTGAAACTAACTTAAGAAAATCATCAATGTTTTCATCTATAGTCTGTGATTCAAGCATCTTAAAGGTAGAAAACTTATGCTGCAGATTAATCTTGTTCAGAAGAGACTTAGAAAGATATAACCTCTCTAATGTAGACAAGGTTGGCGCAGAAGTTGTGCATCCATCAATTTTCCTCAGAACATGGTCTCCAACATTCAGAATGATCAGATTCATAGCAGTTATGCATCCATCAATTTTCCTCAAAACATGGTCTCCAACATTGAGAATGATTAGATTATCTTTGTACTCTTCGATTTACTCTTTTTACTAATCAGACTTACACCAAACCGGTTTAACTCTGATGCAGATGTTGTTTGTCACATCTTTGATCAACATCTCCTACTTGAAAGCTTATTCAGAGAGTTTGAAGAAGAAAAAAAGATTGGCTGAAAATTATATTTGTTTTGATATTTAAACTTAGAGTTCTAGATACAATGCATTTTGTATATATATAGAGAAGAAGAGAGAAGTAGTCTTATTAGCACATGATAGCGTAGGATCCCAAAACATTAAATCAATTGTGCAGTTGGAGCTCCTGTCCTTGCAGAGTTGTACGAAGATTTTCAACATCACGTGAAGGTACTCTACTTCTCTCCTTAATGACTGGTGCAAAGTAATTGATGTTGGGCTTGTGTATCTTACTGAGGCCCATTTTAGATACAATCTTCAATTATATTTTCTGTGGCTCATTCTTCATTTTTTCTGATTCAAGCAAACTCTTTTTTTGATTAAGAATATTGCTATTATGGCTTATACACCCCCTCAAACTTGTGGCGGGTGAAAGACTGACACCAAGTTTGAACTGAAGATAAAAAACGGTTGTTGTGCTAGAGACTTGGTGAAGATATCATCAACTTGCAGAGCCGCATGAATATATTTAACATCCAAAGTATCAAGAGCCACTCTTTCTCGAACATAGTGGTTTTCCAACTCAAAATACTTGGAACAAGAGTGAAGAGCTGGGTTTGCGGTCAAGTAAACAGCTGAAAGATTATCACAATACATCTCTGGAAAAACTAGCTGAGGAACCCCAACTTCATGGAGTAGAGAGTTAATCAAGGTGATTTCTTGAGCAGCCAAAGAGAGAGTTCTATATTCTGCTTCTGTTGATGATTTGGAGATAGTAGGATGCCTTTTTGCTAGCCCTGAAATGATATTTGTTCCAAGAAATGTACAAAAACCTTTTGTAGAGCGTCTTATCTCCTTACAACCAGCCCAATCTGAGTCACTGTAGACTCTAAGAGTGGAATCAGTATTGCTGGACAGATCAATTCCCATTTGCACATTCCCTTTAAGATAGCTGAGGATTCGTTTGAGTAATTTAAGGTCAGAAACCGAAGGAGTGTACATGTACTGGCACACAAGGTTGACAGAAAATTGTAGATCAGGTCTGGTCAATGTTAGATACTACAGTTTACCAGCCAAGCTTCAAAAGTAAGTGGGGTCTTCATTTGGTATATCTTATCTAGTGAATTTATTAAACTGGAAAGGCAGAGGAGTTGGCATGGGTGCACAGTCGGCCATACCTACATTGACCAAAAGATCCATCAACTTTGTTTTGAACACCCATTTACATCCCAATGGTATTATTTGTTCTTCTGGTGGTACAAGATCCCACGCCTTAACTTCATGCATTGTATCCACTTCTTCAGTCATAGCTCCAGTCCAACTTGGATCTTTAAGAGCCATCTTGACAGTTTTTAGTTCAGGATAGTTTGCTTCTACTGTAAAGAAAGCAAATTTCGGGTTTGGTTTTTTTATGCCATATTTCCCTCTTGTTTGCATTGAATGGTTATTTTTTGGAGTGAGTGCAGGTACCGTTGCAGAGAGAGAGGAAAATCTTCTTCTGTAAAGATAGATAAAGAGCTTCGATTCTCTGCAGAACTGTACGCTGATGCCGCAAAGACTGGAGGCGAACCATTTGTTTCCTGATGACTCACTGTGGGGTTGGGAGTGTTGTCACCTATAGAAGTAGGTTCAATGCATGTCTTACATCCAGAACACTCCTTTGCTGTAGTGGGAATAGGAATATATGGTGTTGCAGATGCATCATGTGAGACTTCTTGTATATGTTAAGAAGATTCAAAAGTAGGAGACAAGTTATTGTTGCTTTAAAACTAGCCTTGTTGCCAGGCCTGTTGTAGAGAAGTGGAGGGATAAGATGAGCATATTATTTTTCAAACGGAAACTTTAATTCATCAAACAAGACATGTCTGCAGATGTAGACTTTCCGATTGGAGGATGATAGCACATGTAACCTTTGTATGTCTCATTGTATTCGAGAAAGACACATAACAAAGACTTGGGATCAAATTTGTTCTTTGAGTAAGGTCTGAGATACAGATAACACTTGGAGCGAAACACACGTAATGAAGTGTAAATGGGTGGTTTTCCTGTCAATAGCTCATAAGGACTCTTGTTTTCTTGGAGAACAGAAGACGGCAGAAGATTACCAAGAAAATTTGCAGTGAAGAAAGCTTCTACCCATAGTTGTTGTGGAGCTTTATTCTGAAATAACATGGCTAGACCTAGTTCATAAATGTGTCATGTTTTCTCTCTGCCAATCCATTTTGTTGAGGAGTGTGAGGGCAAGAGATGAGTTGTTTGATTTCATACTTGGCCAGATGAGTAATAAACTGATTGCTTGTGAATTCTCCTCCTCTATCACACTGGAAATAAGCAATCTTTTGCAGAAACATATTCTCAACCAATTGTTGAAACAGAACAAACACAGAGTAGAAATCTGATTTAAGTTTAACTGGATATAACCAAGTAAACCTTGAATAATTGTCAATAAAAATGACTTAATAACGAAAGCCCTGAAATGAAACAACAGGTGCATCACCCCATAAGTCACAGTGTATCCTCTCAAGAGGTCTACTTGAAACAAAATCAAACGAAGAAAATGGGAGTTTACAAGTTTTTCCCAACTGAAAAGCATCACACATATGAGAGCTTGTCTTATTTATTGTTATAACTTTGCTTCTTGACAACTGCTGGAGAACATCATTGTGAGGATGACCAAGATGCATATGCCAAACTTCATCACTTGTAGCTCGCTGCCGGGTAGAGTAGAAAGCTTAAAACTACGGATTCTCCAGCACATACATGTGCTTATGTCGATTTCTTTGAGTGAGGAGCTGTTGTGTTTGCTTGTCCTTCACAATTACACCATTATAATCGAATGGGATAGAGCATGGATAATCATCAGTGAGTTTTGAAATAGACAACAATGATTTGGCAATACTAGAACAAACTAAAACATCTTCTAGAGGTAAGAATGTACCTTGAAGAGTTGGAAGAGTATGGACCCAATGTGTGTTATCAGTAAGAAATCTCCATTTCCAACCATTACCTGATTATCATCTCTGTACACTTGAGATGTGTCAAGATAAGATAGGGAGTTAGTGATATGAGCAGTTGCCCCTGAATCAAGATACGATTCTTGGCCTGAGGATGGTGAATGTTCAGAAATCCTCATCGCAGTCATGGCATTATGCAGATCTTCTTGATGATAAGCATTATCAAACCTTTTATAAAATTTGGAAGCTGAATGCCCATATTTCCCACAGATTTGGCAAGTAGGGCATTCCGAGCTTGATCAGGGTGAGACGAGGTGTTAATCTATTGATGAAACCCTTTACCTTAGATTGAATAAGATCCTTTGCCTCGGTTGTTATCATTTCTTCCATAATTTTAACCACGCCCACGGTTTGAGTAACCTGAATATCCTCTGCCAGTAGTGAATGCTAAGTGTGGCGTGACAGTAGAGGCAGTGTTCATGAGGCGAAACTCAACATCTTCAAATCTGGGACAAAGATGTGTATCCATAGAGTTTTCAATATATGTTGATATGGACTCATATTCTTGTCATAATCCATTCAATACACCATAAATCTTCTCTTGATTAGAAATAGAGCAGCCAATATAGTCTAGTTGATCAATAATGACCTTAGCAGCTTCTAAATATTCAGTCATTGTTCTTCCTTGTTTTGAAAAAGTGTTTAAACACCTCTGTAAATCACATTTCCTAGAGGTTGAAACACGATTAAACTTCTTTCCCAAAGCAAACCATACCTCTTGAGATGTATGCAGACCATAAAAAACCCTGAGAGCTTCCTCAGATAGAGATCCAAAAAGCCAAGCCAAGATCCAAAAAGCCAAGCCAAGATATATATGTATTGTCTTCACCATTTGTTGATCTTAATGCCTATATTAAAATGATCACTTAGTCTATGATCTTAGGTTAACCTATTCATCAAAAGTGTTTTAGGTAGCTAGAAGAAAAATTGATGAGCAATCAGTCCCTAGCCAACGACAGTTGATGCTACGGGTAATTGTGAACATATTGAACTCATTTGCTAATGATTATCTGCATCTCTAGGTCCAAATGACAGTTTAGGTATTTAGGTTGCTAGATAAAGTTGTCAACACCATGACAGTGGGTCGGTCTAATTTTTATGTTTGAGTTCTAGACTTGTGTTAAATTACATCCTGAATAGTTGCTCCATTTTCATCTCTGAATTACCGGCGAAATACCTTAGTCTAGTGCCTTGTTTTATTGATTCTACATCGTTTTAAATATTTGTTATTTGTTACGAAAACCAACCATCAAAACTTGCTATCTTAGCTTTATTTCTAAATCTAGTACAATCATAGTGTAACCTTGGTCTCTGTGGATTCGATCTCATCTATACTACTGCGATTGTCGGTACACTTGCAGTCTTATTTGGGTTAAAACATTGTGTATCAAGTTTTTAGCGCCGTTGCCGGGGACTAATAGCGTTACCTTTGATTTTTGATTTTAAATTCAGTCTAAGAAACTACTAATTCTTTTTCTTTTACATTGTTTTGGGTGCATGACTAGTAGAAGAACAAGAAGAAAATGCACCGAGAACTTAATCAATATTTCAAACGAAGAGCTAGCTAGGCTAGAAAGGGAAAGTGACAGTGAAGACTCACTACCGCCAACATGGGCGAACAAGACAATGGAACGGCTGCTCAGTTGCAAATGCTTCGGGATGAGATGGAACAAATGCGGAGAGACAGACAAGAAGTGCCGTAACTACAACCTGATATTGGAGACTCGGACAATCCACATGCCTACTACCAGAACAGAGCCGCCATTGTGCCTCTAACTATTCAGAGGCAAGATCCCTGCTGAAATACCAATGGACCATATCAAAAATTTTAAGGAAATCTGCAGCTCCACGGGTTCTAATGGAGTGCCTAATGAATTTCTGAAGTGCAAGTTGTTTCCGTTTTCACTTGCGGACAAGACCTGACAATGGTTAAAGTCACTACCACCAAGTTCGTTGAAGACATAGGCTGAATGTAGAGCAGCATTTTTAGATCATTTCAACACTAAGTCGAAGAGCACATCTTTGAGAAACAAGATATCCTCATTTGAATAGCATTCCGGGGAAGCTTTTTGTTAAGCTTGGAAAATGCTGAAACAATATCGCAGAGAGTGTCCTCACCACAGGTTCAAAGATGAGCAGATTTTGGGTATTTTCTATGATGGTGTTTAGTGGAATTACAGAAATGCGCCGAATGTGACTAGTAATGGTGACTTTATGACTAAGACTAAGGAAGGCGCCTTTGAGCTGATTGAGAACTTAGCTTCAAGTTCCAACAACAAGTCTCCAAAGTATCATAGGTCCAGGAAAGTCAACAGCATGGAAACACAAAAGATTGATGAGTTGACAATAAAAGTGAACCAACTCCTTAGAGGAAGCCAAAAATCGGTTCATTTTGTGGATGAGAATGGGAGCGCACCTATCTCCCAAGATTTCGAAGAGGATGATGATGCTGGTATGCAAGAGGTTAATTATGTAAGTAGACAAAGGTATGTTCAGAACCGTGGTTTCAACTCAAACTATAGGAGCCACCCGAACCTTTCTTACCAAAGCGCCAACGTCGAAAACCCACAAAACCAGATTTACCCGCAACAAGGAGGAGAAATGAGTCAATTGCCACAGAACCAAGGGTTTCAGAAGTTTTACTCCAGAAACCAACAGGGAAAACAGTTCATCTCCGTTAAAAACTAGAACAGATTCCAAGGAGGAACTCAACAAAAACCCCACTTTGCAACTGCTCAACAATCCAATTTTGCGCCAGACTCTCAAGATGAGCTGAAAAACCTTTTGCAGCAACTCTTGGTTAATCAGCAAAAGGCTGCAACTGACATCAATGCCAAGGTTGATCACATGTATAATGATCTAAATGCGAAGTATGAAGCCATTACCGCTCAGATGAAGAAGCTTGACACGCCAGTTGCCCAAACTACTAAGGCAATTAAGCGATCCAGTGGGACTCTTCCAGGAAATGGGAAGATGAATCCCAGGAATGAATATGTCAATGTAGTGGAGCTGAGAAGTGGGAGAGTGTTGGCACCGCCAACTAGTCCTAAACCCATTAGAAAGGGTAGGGAGCATGCTATGGAGCACCAGACCCAAGGAAACATTTTCACTACCAATGACGGAATGATGGAGCATGGTTCACCCTCAGGAACACCAGTTGAAACTGTTCTAGCTGAATCAGAAACCGAAACTACCGAGCACCTAGACCCTTCTCGAGAGCACATGCTCCAACAGGGTGCTCCAGCCAATTCTACAGAAAATCCTCCAGCGAGACTTTATACACCTAGAGTTCCCTACCCAGTTCCTTCTAAGAAAACTCGCAAGGATTTGGAAGATGCAAAGTGTAAAGAAATACTGAAGGATTTGACGGTAAAACTTCTTTTGGTGGATGTTGTGCAGATGGTGCCAGCTCTAAAAAGGTACATGAAAGAACTGATGGCTGGTAAGATTGTAGAGGAAGAAAAAAGTGATAATGATTACGAAGGAATCCAGTGTCATACTTCAGAACAAGGTTTTAACAAAAAAGGATGATCCCGGGAGGTTCATGATCTTGGTAAAGATCGGACCAATAACCTTTGCTTGCTCTCTTTGTGACTTGGTTTGAACGTAAATCTGATGCCATAGCCTGTGGCAAGGCGCCTGGAGTTCACAAAGTTCAAACCTACCAAGATCTCATTGGTATTTTCGAATAGGTCGACCAAGCTACCGGTTGGGATAAGTGAAGATTTGCATGTTCGAATAGGGGATACACTTATCCCTACGGATTTTGTGGTTCTGGAACTAGATGAAGAACCAAAGGACCCTCTGATCTTGAGCCGTGAATTTTTATGCACAGCATGTGCAATCATAAATGTCAAAGAAGGAATCGTCGATCTCCAGTTGGGAGACATGGTTGTAAGGTTCGAGATGAACAAGCTTCTCAAGAAACCAATGATAGATGAATAAATATTCATTGTTTACGACGGCTCAGAGATAGCAGGGGAGGTAGCTGAGGAAATATTGGCAAATGACCCATTGGAAGTCGCTTTAACTAAGGTTGAGGGTGAACACGGTTTTCTGAGTGAGGACACCAAGGGTTTTGCGAAAATGTTGGATTCAAGCCTTAGAGTGGAGAAAATGGTTGCATATAAGAGTTTGGAAGGGGATAAAAATCGATGGAAAAAAGATAGGGATGGAGCACCTACTCCAACACCGGGAGCACCTGCTCCAGATAATTCGATTAGTGGTTTTTGGAGCGAGCTGAAAGCTCTAAAACTCGAGTTAAAAACCCTCCCAGCTGGGCTCAGTTATGCATTTCTTGGTCCTAACTCTATGTATCCTGTGATAGTAAATGCAGATTTGAATAATGTTGAGATTACCTTACTTTTGTGTGAATTGAAAAAGTATAGAAAAGCTTTAGGGTACTCACTAAATGATATCACTGGTATTTTGATAGACTTATGCATGCATAGAATACATCTAGAAGATGCGTCAATGACTTCTGTCGAGCATCAGAGACGGTTAAATCCGAATCTAAAAGATGTCGTCAAGAAAGAGATAATGAAACTGCTAGAAGCTGGTGTAATCTACGCTGTTTCTGACAGTAAATGGGTCAGTCCTGTGCATGTAGTATCTAAGAAGGGAGGAATCACGGTGATAAAAAATGATAGGAATGAACTAATACCAACTAGGACAGTAACCTGACATAGGATGTGCATAGATTATCGGAAATTGAATGCTGCAACTCGCAAAGATCATTTTCCGCTTCCTTTTATTGATCAGATGCTGGAATGTTTGGCTAATTATCCTTATTACTGTTTCTTAGATGGTTATTCAGGTTTTTTCCAGATCCCGATCCATCTGGACGACCAAGAGAAGACAACGTTCACTTGTCCTTATGGCACTTTCACGTACCACAGAATGCCGTTCGGTTTGTGTAACGCCCCAACAACTTTCCAACGTTGCATGATGTCCATTTTTACTGACCTTATTGAGGATATTATGGAAGTTTTTATGGATGATGTTTCTTTGTATGGGAGTTATTTCTCTATTTATTTGTCGAATTTGTGCAGGGTTTGTAAAGGTGTGAGGAGAAACACCTTGTTTTGAATTGGAAGAAGTGTTATTTCATGGTGCGAGATGGAATAGTGCTAGGGCACAAAATATCAGAAAGAGGTATTGAAGTGGACAAGGCAAAAATCAAAGTAATGATGAGTTTGCAACCACCTAATTCAGTAAAAGGAATCCGCAGTTTTCTGGGGCATCCTAGGTTCTACCGCCAGTTTATCAAGGATTTTTCTAAGGTTGCTACACCTCTCACGAGACTGGTGTCTAAAGAAGTGAAGTTCGAGTTTGACAGTACCTGTTTGGAAGCCTTTCACACTATAAAGGGAACTTTGGTTAGTGCTTCTATTGTTCAGCCACCAGATTGGGACCTACCTTTTGAGGTCATGACAGATACTAGCGACTTTGCTGTAGGGGCAGTGTTAGCTCAGAAGAAAGACAAGAGGCTTCATGTTGTTTACTACGCAAGTCGAACTATGGATGATGCTCAGTGTAAATATGCCATGACTGATAAGGAGCTGTTAGCAATTGTATTCGTATTCGAAAAGTTTTGATCACACCTTCTGGGATCGAAAGTGATTGTTCATACTTATCATGCTGCTTTGAAATACTTGCTAACAAAGAAAGATGCCAAGCCTAGCCTCTTGAGATGGATTTTTTTGTTGCAAGAATTTGATTTGGAGATTAAAGATAAGAAGGGAAATAAAAACGATGTTGTAGATCATTTATCCAGGGTGAATATAGAAGAAGAAACACCTATGGATGATAGTCTCCCAGATGAGCAGGTTTACGCAATCAGTATTTGTGAACTCGACGACCACCCAGTTAGAGCACCAGCTCCGGTTGTTTTTTCAGTTCGGTAGAAAAGGGACGCCGATCCAGTTTCTTCTGGTTTGGAGAGATAGCAAACTTCTTGGCTGCTGAGAAAGAACCAGAAAACTTCGTGGGGAATAAAAGAAGAAAATTCCTTAGGGACATTAAGCAGTACTTTTGGGACAAGCCTTACTTGTATAAGCATTGCTCGGATGGAATATTCAGAAGATGTGTGTCCGAAGAAGAGATACATGGAATCCTATTTCACTGTCATGGTTCTTCATATGCTGGCCACTTTGCCACTTTTAAGACAGTTTCAAAAGTTCTCAAATCCGGTTTTTGGTGGCCTACTATGTTCCGAGATGCTCAGCGGTTTGTATCTAGATGCACGCCTGCCAAAGGCAAGAAAATATCAGCAAGTGAAATGAAATGCCCCAGAACTTCATTCTGGAACTGAAAGTTTTTGATGTGTGGGAGATAGATTTCATGGGACCATTCCCATCCACTTACGGAATGAATACATCTTGCTTGTAGTAGATTACGTGTCCAAATGGGTTGAAGTTTTGGCAAGCCCTACGAATGATGCTAGAGTGGTGGTTAAATTGTTTAAATCTGTCATTTCTCCCAGGTTTGGTGTTCCGAGGGTAGTAATTAGTGATGGAGGTTGCCACTTCATTAACAAGATTTTTGAAAACCTCCTAAGGAAAAATGGCGTGAGACACAATGTCGCAACTTCCTACCACCCTCAAAAAAACGGTCAGGTTGAAATCTCGAACAGGGAGATCAAGAATATACTGCAGAAGACCGTGAGTATGATAAGGAAGGATTGGGCTAAAAAGCTGGATGATGCACTTTGGACATATAGGACCGCATACAATACTCCTTTGGGAACTACACATTTTCAGTTGGTGTACGGGAAGAGATGTCACCTTCTGGTAGAGCTTGAATACAAGGCGGCTTCGGCGGTGAAAATGATTAACTTCTATATCAAACTTGTGTTTGAAAGGAGAACCATGCAATTGCACGAGTTGGAGAAAATTAGGCATTTGGCCTATGATAACTCAAGGATTTATAAGGAGAGAAAAAGGCTTATCATGATAAAAAAATCCTCTCCAGGAGTTTTTCTCCAAAAGATCAGGTACTGTTGTTCAACTCACGCCAAAGACTATTTCCAGGGAAACTAAAATCGAGATGGTCCGGTCTGTTCACAATCAAAGAGGTTAGGCCGCATGGAGCCGTAGTGTTGCTAGACACTAGAGGAGGAGAATTTGTGGTAAATGGTCAGCGGCTCAAGCCGTACCTAGCTAAGCCATACACCAAAGACGGTGGATGTGCCACCTTAAGCGATCCTCTTCAAGCCCAGATGGCTAACAAAGTCGAGCTAAAGACAACCCACCGGTAAGATTCGGTACATATTTTTTCTAAATTTACTTTTATACAAATTAAAAAAAAAACTGGAAAAATAAGAGAGCACCCCGCAACAGTTCGAGAGCACCTACTCCACCAGGGTGCTCCGCATGCAAGAACCAGAACAGAAGCTGAAATCCAATTTTTAGTGAAATAACCGGTCCCACAAGATCAAACCAAAAATGAACCCCTAATTTGGTAAAACCGGTCACCCCCTCCCTTAATTAAACTAACTATCTACCTTTTTCTTTCTTTTTTCTAGACAAATCTCGCTGTTTCTAAGCTCTTTCTCACCACCATGCCTCCAATACAAAAATTCTCGAGCGGGAAAAGCAAGGCCTAAGCCGGATCTTCGGCCGCTTCTGCCGACCGACCCAACACGCACCCATGGCCACGCACGGAGAACAAAGCTTTCCCCTTGTCCGACGATAGCCTCCCTCCATAATCGACTGGCTATTGGGACCAAAAAGCTTCATTCTATTACAACCAATTGTTGAATGTGACAATAGAACCAACAAGGTTTATGTGCATCGACACTCTTCAATCGTTGGACATTTGTGAAGAGGTCCAACAAATCCTCTACCACGCGTAATGTATGACTTTCACATTGGAAGATGACGTTTTATTCCCGGATATCACTCGGCAGTGCATAGCCACCACACGCCTCACCTACGCGGATCCGGAGAAGCCGACTTTTGAAGAGGCTACATTCTCTTTCTTTGCTGAAGGAAAGAGATATAGCATTGGCATAGAGGATTTTTGTATTGTTTTTGGATTTTACCACGAGGTGAAGGAGTTCGCATTTCCGAAGAAGTTCCCACAGTCCAACAGCTTCTTGGAGAACATAGCCTCGGATCCATACCGGTCTAATTTGGCAAGCCAAACCCGCATCCATCACTTTGCGGTCTGCATATGTGCCAGAACCTTCAGCAACATGCTCTTCAATCGCGACGTCGGGATCGTACATCTCGATGAATTATTGATGTTGTTTTTGGGATGCAGCAATCTGGTCGGTGAAGAACACCTTGAGATATTTGACGCGTATCAAGCCAACCTCGGAATCTGATTCGCGGAGGTCATATGCGCAGTTAAAGACAGCTCCACCGGAGGCTCATTGCTAAGAACCAAGAGAATAAGGAGTCTTCTTACCTCCCTGTTCTGCTACCTCAGAGTGGGCCTCTCGGCCTCATTTTGCATCAACAAGGTGGAGAAGATGGACACAAACCACTTGGTCTCTTCCAAGATCCTCCGCGACCTGAGCACCTACAGGTTCATCGATGCAAATGGGGAACCGCAGTTCTGTGCTCCCAAACAAGATGCTCACTCAGCTCCTCACCATCGATAACCTTGCTTTCTAGCCGCATCAAGACTACCTCAGCCACACCCTCAGCAGGCATTTTTTCGCGCACGCATGAGCAAGCTCCTCAAGAACTCTGCAACACCAAGCCGAAGAAGAGGATATATCTGCCCCGCCCCTAGCATTGATATACTACGACACCACCACTCAGGGTGAGTTTGATCTTCCACCTATCTCTGATGATCCTGATACTAGCGAGTATAGGAGATGGATGATAGCGTAACAAAGGAAGAAAAACAGCCTCATGCAGAGGATTATGCAAATGTTAGCTCGAGGATGCTGCCACAACATAGCAGCAGCGGACACACAGCCCCAGCCTTCGCCCAGCACCTCCGACACGAGCCAGCTCCGATGACAGAGGAAGAGAAGAGTCTGCTGCGATGACCCGGACACTGCTACAACTCGGTGAATTCTACTCACACTTTCTTTTTACCATTGTATAATCCATCTTTACCTTTTTCATTTTCCAGCCAATCTTTTAGTTCTTTTTCACACCGGAGACAGTGTGATTTAAGTCCGGGGGAGCGGTTTGCTACTAACTAATTTTCTTTTTCATTGAGTCTTATTTTTGTGTTTTTCTTCAGTGTCTTTGTTTAAGTCTGAATCAAGTTTAGCTGCTGTATTTTCATTGAGTCAAAACTGTTAGGGAATTATGACCTTGATCTATTGGATTATATGGACTAGGGACTACTTCTAATGACTCACAGCTTAGTGGAGGTTCTGTTTCAGAAAGACTATGGGCGGATTAAACATTCCCCAAAGTTCATTTTCATTGGGAAATGGGTTAAACCAAAGTTATCTCTAAATCTTATCAAAACCTAACATGGTATTCAATTTCTCTCTCAGGGGTTTGATGTTCATTGGGGAAGACCTATTCGAGCCATATAAGACCACGCAACTCTCCACAAAGTATGTTATTCCTCTCTTACTCCCCTTCATTACTCAGAGAAAAAGAAAGAAAGAAAATCAAATAAAAAGGAGAATTTCAAAGCAACAAGCCGAAGTGAACCAAGGGTTGATGCGTAGACCTGTGTATCTTTTGTGACCTCATGGAAAGCTTTGTTGTAAGGAAAACTAAAAGAGTCGAAGTGAACCAAGGGATGATGCGTAGACCCGTGTATCCTTTGTGACCTCATGGAGATTCGTCCCACCAAACAGAGAAGAAGCATCAGAAAACTGATGGTTGTGATAAAGGAGCAAGCATCGAAAAAAAACAAAAAAAAAACAAAAAATGGTGGCTTGGAAGAGGAAAAAGAGGGGAGAGGAAAGTATACGGGAGAGGGTCTTTGGTTAGAAGAAGTTGGCACCTTTTGGATCTATTCCCCCTAGTAAGACCATTGCACTTTCTACTTCATTAATCTATGTAAAGAGCTAACAATGGGGATTCCAAAAATTCCTTTGGATTGTGAGCAACTAAGGTTTGGTGATGATTCCCATGGTTGATTACGGATCACGTTCCAACGCCTAGTGACGAACTGTATGAAGTCCAGATATCCCCAACAAGGTAAGTGAGTTCCCGTGATTTTCAAACCTCTTCTCCATTCTTGATCCTAGTTTGTTTGTGGACAAACAAAGGTATAAGTCCGGAGGAGTTGATATGTGAGGATTTTAGCCCATATTAACTAGTCTGTTGTGTTTTTAGAGTCATTTTTGAGTCATATCAGGTCATGAGGAAGCCTTTAAGCATGGATTGGAGCTGCTGGAATTTTTAGAGCAAAAAAGAGTGAAATCGCAGTAACAGAGTACAATCCACATGCGGAGCACCCGCTCTGGTTTTGGGAGCACATGCTCCATCGCTCAGAAAAAATAAGGGTTCCGATTTTACCTAATTTGGCATGAGAAAAAAGAATAAAAGAGGGCAAGCCGCCCTCAAAAAAAAAAAAGAAAAAAAGAAAAAAAATCTCTCTCGTTCTCTCTCTCAGTTTTCTTTGAATCATCTCTCTTGTTCCTTTGTTACATGACTTATAACTTTCATTAGATCTTTTGCTACCTTCATCATCAAACTCTCATCATCTATTATTCTTGCTTGTACGATCTGGAGAGGATCACCTACCACTTTGTTTAGAGAAGAATTCTAAACCTTATTCTATTTTTAATATCATTATGAGTTCCTTTTCATCCATTGTCGTGTTTTATTCCTCCATGTCTGAGTAGTCTTTTAGCTAGATTAAGGTTTTCAATGGTATTCATGAGTTGATAAACTGAGCACAAAATAGGATCTATATATATATTGTCTTCACCATTTGTTGATCTTAATTCCTAGATTAAATTAATCACTTAGTCTATGATCTTAGGTTAACCTATTCATCAAAAGTGTTTTAGGTTGCTAGAAGAAACATTGGTGAGCAATCAGTCCCTAGCCAACGACAATTGATGCTACGGCTGATTGTGAACATATTGAACCCATTCACTAATGCTTGTCTGCATCTCTAGGTCCAAACGACAGTTTACGTATTTAGGTTGCTAGATAAAGTTATCGACACCATGACAGTGGCTCGGTCTAATTTTTATGTTTGAGTTCTAGACTTGTGCTAAATTATATCCTGAATAGTTGCTCAATTTTTATCTCTGAATTACCGGCGAAATACCTTAGTCTAGTGCGTTGTTTTATTGATTTTACATCGCTTTAAATATTTGTTACTTGTTACGAAAACCAACCATCAAAACTTGCTGTCTTGGCTTTATTTCTAAATCTAGTAGAATCATAGTGTAACCTTGGTCTCTGTGGATTCGATCCCATATATACTACTGCGATTGTTTGTGTACTTGCAGTCTTATTTGGGTTAAAACATTGTGTATCACTGGAGCTCATGTCCTTGCAGAGCCGTACGAAGACTTTCAACATCACGTGAAGGTACTCTGCTTCTCTCCTTAATGACTGTTGCAGAGTAATTGATGTTGGGCTTATGTATCTTACTGAGGCCCATTTCAGATGTAATCTTCAATTCTGTTTTCTGTGGCCCATTCTTCATTTTCTCTAATTCAAACAAACCCTCTTTTTGATTAAGAGTGTTGCTATTATGGCTTATACTACTCTGTAAGGTTTGCTTTGGAACTCCATGGTGGGCCGTCTTATTCGTTGGTCTTTATGGGTTGCGAGAATTCTTCCCAAGAGAATCACCTACATCTTTGTTTGTTCGTTTGTTTTTTTGTCAATTCTTGTTTGTTAAAGTATATTATTTTTTTGCATACATAGATTTTTTATTTTATTTTGTTTTTACATTGGTCATTTATATATTTTTTAAATACGAGGAGGTTCTAGGTCAAAGTCCGTAATCCCTTCAGATCCGAGACCACAACATATAATATTATTTTCATCTCAAACGTCACTCGAATCGTCGACTTCCAAGTTTTGTCTAAGATCTTTACAAGTCGAGTTAATGACACTTGGTCATCGTCCATCTATATTAAAGGCCTAATTTTTTGTATTCTTTAAGTTTAAAGTCCCACCATACCCTTGTAACAGACACAGCCTCATCCTTCGTAGATGAAAGGAAGGTGGCACAATAGTAACAATTTTGAGGGATGAGAAGAGAAAATGTAGTCTTATATTGGATTTTAGTAATAGCCATGAACGTGTATAAAGAAGAAAGAACTAAAAGATAGACATTTATATCTATTTTGGTGAAGGGTTTAAGCATAGGAAAAATTGCCCCACAATAGTTTATTTTTTATTTTTATTTTAAGACGACTGCATTCAAATATTTTATTTTAAATTTTTTTAATAAAAATATTATATATAAATTGTAGCATATTCAAATAAATATATATGATAATTTCAAAATAAAATATTTTCTTCGTATATAATTTAGAATCAATTTTAAATGACGTTAGTGAAATATTTGGAAATGATGCAAAATTTTGAAGTTTAGTGTCATTTATAATAATTGATCTTAACCTTATGTTTAGCATACTTCCAAGTTGTTTAAAAGTGATGCTAAATTTACCAATTTGTGTGATTGAAAAGTAATGTTAGATTTATTAGTCCGTATCAGTTTAAAAGTGATGCTAGATTATGAATAACATTATTTACAGAAATAATACTAAAATTTAGTTATAGCAGCATTTACATAAATGATATAAAACATATTTAGCCTTAGTACTCCATTTAGCATTATTTTTAGAAATGACCCTATAATTCTAGCATCACTTAAAAAATGATGCTATAGTTTAAAAAGAATGACACTAAATTAAACTTTTTTGTGTAGTGTGGCATTGTGGTGGAACTGTTTTTGTACAGCTGGAATAATCCACCTCCGGCTAATATCATGCTAATATCCGCTAGGCAAATCTTTAAGTGAACTCTTTCGGATACAACATTCTTCGGTCAAATTTTCATATGGTACGAAACAAGCCGCCTTCGCCTCCGCAATTCTTGCAGAGCACTCCTTAGTCTTCATCTGGAATTGCTTACTGGCAAGGTTACGGCAAAGTGTTTATCCTCTCTCACACACACACATTGTTAAAGAAAAATGACAGCTTCAACTAAAGCTATGATACCATATAAGTTTTGTGAACTGAATGATTTCTAATTGACATTGGTGCTATAAAAGGAGAATACTTACAGGTAAATGAGAAATCTGTGATAAAAATAATCAAGATTCATTATATCTTTGTCATATGTAAATATTCTAATAATAATCAAATATGTATTACATAAGAAATTATGGAACAAAAGTAGGATCCATATTTCCAAGTAGGCCTGGGAAAAAATCCAGAACTGAAAAACTGAACCGAACTCGAACCAAAAAATGGTACCAAACCAGAATCCAAACCGACAAAATACCAGAATAGATCTTAAATGCCTATATCCTAGCTACATGTATGTTTGATTGTAGTGACACTAAATCTGTAGTGTTAGCCGCCATCTAAAGCTGATGCTATAAGTCGTTACAGTCTAGTTCATTGGGCCTCGATGACTACAAGCTCAAGGCTCCACATAGCCAAATATCCTCAATTCTTCTCGTAAATTCAATGTTGTGATGTTCGTTGTCTAGTTATTATTAAAGCATATCAAATGGGAGTCTCTCACCATTAAAAATAATTTAATTTTTTAAATAGATAGAAATCGGTCCTCATTTGAGAGACTTTGAGACCCCTTGAGAACCTTTCATATGAGACACATGTCTTTTCATTGATAGTTCAGATTTTATAATGATAAACTAGATAGTAATCCGCGCTGTGCAGCGCGGAAAAATGTCTACTTCGTAATTCGTTAGTTTATATAATCATATATTATTATAAGTGTTGTAAATTAGATTCGAGTATCTGTTAGTGCATTTGACAATTGTAGCTATGAGAATGTTTGAATCGTCCGAGTCTTAATATGATATGTTTGATAGGAGGATTATGTTATTACATGTTCTTGAATATAAAGACTTTGGAGTTCTGAAGTGATGCATATTGAGTAGTTGATTTAAGAATGTTATGGCGATTATGAGTAACCCACGCTGCACAGGGCGGAGAAATATGTACTTATAATTTATTTGTTTAATAATATATTATTTTTAGTATTTTAGAATAGAAAGTTTTTTATTTTAAGCATTTAATTAATGTTATTAACTATTAGTATTATTATTATATATGGTTTGTGGGTGAAGTATAAATTAATTTACATATATATTAAAAATATTGAATTTTGTTTCAGTATTATAAATAATATCAGATATTGTTGTATTTTATTAATATTAATAGGATATAAAGTTTATAAACATCATAATTATTCAGCATTTAATTAGAGATAATACATTTTTTTGTTGGGTCCATGCCCATAAAATTAATTTATGTTAAAATGGTTTAGACTAATTTATCCTTAATGACTGATTAATATTTGCTAGCAAACTCTTTATTTTCTAATTGACAGTTTTCGTAATATACCACATGAATTCTGGTTAAAGTGTTTATAATGTTGCTCAAATAATAATAGGAGGATAAAATTCCCAATGGTTTTAAAAGCGAACTAAATAGTATATGTTATTATTATTATTATTATTATTATTATTATTATTATTATTATTATTATTAAATAAATTTATCTATCTAACAAGTTCATTAATGCATGAGTTTATATTATAAATTAATATTAGTTAAAATTACAGTAATACTAAATTAATGTTATTTTAGTAAATACACTAATTTGAAATATTATAAAACAATTCTTGAGATCGTTTATTATAATGATTTTCGTTTATTAAAAATATATTTAATATTATTAAAATTATTTTCTTCTCTTTATATAGAGAGCTCATCTCTTCATCTTTTCACACAACTTAATATTTCTCTCTTTATCTATTTCTTTCTTTCTTTATTCCTTAACTAAAATAGATTATACATTCCAAATTCAATTAAACTACAATACAAATAAATATTATATTGATGAGAAACTTGGTGAATCTACAAAAAATCATGAAAAAATTCTTAAACAAAAAAACAATATTTATATTATTATATTGGTGAGAGATTCGATGGGTTTCTCACCGATGTACATAATCTTAGACCACTTACAATGGTAGTTTTCTTCAACTGTTGTAAAAAAACATCAACAAATGAATGAGTGTACGTAGTCATTGTTGTTAATATGTATTGAATATGATGTGGCAAATTTGGTGTTAATATTCTTCAACCGCGTGAATTTGTGTTGAATGGAGAAAAGTTTGACACGTGCCACATTTTAAATGGTCCAAATATTTATTAGATAAAATATTATAAATTGTTATATGTGTTGAGTTCTTGTTTTTCTATCAGATTTTTTATAATTGTTTTCCATCCAAATTATTTAATATCAATTATTTCATTAAAAATTATATATATATATAATACTAAAATTCATCATTTCATGCTTTATAAATAGAGTCTCGTTTCATTTGATTTGGATAAAAAAATCGCCTTTTTACTAAAATTTTTTATTAGTTTCTAATAAACTCCTGTTTTTAGCTTTAAATATCGGTTTAGTTAAATAGATTTTAACAATAACCCTTTTAACACCCAAAATTTTTCTAATTACTTTTTCAACTACGCAAATCCCGATAATTATCAATCTCAAAATCAATTTTCTAACCAACCCCAAAATATATCAAACTATAGTCATTCACCAAATTTCTTTGTCTTCACATGGTCCAAACTTTCGTCCATATTTTGGATCGATGATGGTATATTCATCTCAAGCAAACCTTTATTCTTTTACTCCAACGGGTAATGAAACATATCTAAATGTTGGAGCAGCTGAATTTCTTAATTTTTACACAAAATGGCTCATGGTGGTAAGAGCGGTGTTCATGAAAATATTCCAAATGCAGAGAATTCAAATCATACTAGTCGAACAAGCTCCAAATGGAGCATTGAACAAAATTTGGTGCTACTAAATAGGTGGATTAAATATAGAACAAATAGTATTATTGGTAGAAACTAGAAAGGTGATTGCTCATTTGTTCTTCTGTGTGATGGAGAATCATGAAGAAATCCCTATAACTATGTTAATAAAAGTTTGACCAAATGGATTGACACATATGCAATAAAATGAGTAGAGTATTTGATTTAACTTTAATCGATAATTATTATTAATAATATGTAATTACAAAAAATAACTAAAATATAAAAAATATAAATATGAAATAAAATTAGTGAGGTATGATATTATATATTTATTAAACAAAAATATTGTAGAGAGTAAAAATTGAATGAATATTAAATTATAATGTGAAAGAAAGAAAAAAACATGATATGAAATGTTAAAAAGTTAAAAAATTGGGTGTTGTAACATTGAAACCAATCTAACATACCAACGCACCCCATAATCCAATTGTTTTCCAAAAAGATACGTCGGACATTTATATACATACACTCATTCCCAGTAGCTTTAAATTTAAGTTAAATGTCATCGTTTTTTTTTCTTTTTAATGTCATCGTTAAGTGTGATACCTCTCATTACTTCGTCAACTTCAGTCGTTAAGTGTAGATACCTCTCATTACTTCGTCAACGTCAATCTTTTTATAGGAAATACATTAAATATATCATTATTTTTTATTATTTTTTTGATAAAATATATCCATTATCTAGGCATCTTTTTCGATCTTTAACGGACTCGATGAATTCAAAAATTACAATGCTCGATATTTTGTAAGCAGAAAATAATCTAATAAACATCACATATTTCGGAGACTACTGACTAGTAATTAATGTAACTGGTGGACCAAAATTCGGAAAAGTTCAAAAACGATAAAACACGTCGCTTGATAATATATATTAAGGACGATCAAGATTACATATATTATATATAAATTAATAAATATATATTACAAAAGTTATAATAAATATATTGGAAAGTGTCACATGAGTAAGCTTCTAATGACGGCAGTTTCAGGGCTATCTTCATCAACGGAGTCGAGAAGCTGTGACAAACGATCACTGAGATTGTCAACTTCTCTATGCAATTTTCTTATGTAGTTGCATGTCTCTTGCAGAACTTTTGATGCTGACACCTAATTTAAACAATATATATATTAACATTTGTTAGAATTTTATATCGAAAATAGGTTATAATTAAGGGACTTGCCCAAACTTTTTAACAATCAACATCAAAGATTATGGCTACATGTATAGACATCACACAGACACAGACATGACTTTTTTCGACGTTTTCATTGGGTCAAAATAGAAAACAAAAATATTGTCAGGAGTCAAAAGTTTCGACTTTTGGGTTTCTTTTTTTGTTTAATTTTATATGTCTTTCCCATTTTCTTTTAGCGAATAGAGATTTTTGTTTCCTCTAATATATGTAAAGGTGTAATGAAATGAAAATATATATATATATATGTAATTAATATACCTTATCAGAACGGCGCCGTTCACGAATCTCCGGCAAAAGCTGACGGAGCTTACTTACGAGGTCGATCATTTGGTCATCGGAGATCCTCGAAGCACTCGAAGATTGTCTTGATCTTCTGTTAGACATTTTCTTATAGGTTTTTACTTGTTGATTAGTTGTAACACTACAATGTCCCAAGAAATGAAGTTGTATTAATAAAAGAGTTAAAAAAGTGAGAAAGATGTTAAAGAAGAATAAGAAGAACAGCTAAAAGAGAAATTGTGAGAAAGTGTTTCAGGGTAGAGAGACACTTAAAGATATAAAGAAATTGAGAAAGTATAAGAGAGATTTAAAGAGGTCAAGGACCACAGGAGGGAGAGAGAAGAGAGCAATAAACCTAGACAATGATGTAATGGAAGTTGAAAGAGATTTGATAACTTTTAACCAAAATCTCTTAAATATAAATTATATTTTTCTTTTATCTCATCTATATATAGTCACATAGATGTAAATTGAATATGTAATATCCTAAGTGGTCTTGTTCTAAGTCAAGATAAGTAATCAATTGTTTTTG
This sequence comes from Cardamine occulta, assembly GCA_028015245.1. NCBI lineage: Eukaryota > Viridiplantae > Streptophyta > Magnoliopsida > Brassicales > Brassicaceae > Cardamine > Cardamine occulta. Next base: position 7,470,548 of record CM051379.1, on the reverse strand, counting down.
CTAGTCACATATCTGACCATTGCCAAATTTATATTTTGTAATTAGTGTAAATTTACACTATAACAATTTTAGAAACACAGACGTATAATTTGTGAAATATTTTATTTACAACAAGATAAATGACTTTTTGTGGCAGAACTTTTAAAAATAATTATCACTAAACACCATGACTAATTTACGATATTTTAATTAAACTAATTAAAATTAAATAATTTATTCTGTATTAATTTGAGATTAATATTTAATGTAAAAATGTGGCTATAACATTGTTTTTTTTAGAAAAGTAGTAAAAATTTTAATAATTGAAACTATTGTATATAATATAATTAATTTGAATCATGGACGAGGGTTTGGATTTTAAAATAAAGAAAGAGATTAAAAATATAATTAAAAAACTGAATGTCTCCCAAAGCTGGTGTTGAAGTTGATATGGGATTTAAGAGAAATGTTCCCTGTTGAGCTAACAATGTGACCCTTTATGTGCATGTCATTAAAAAGCAATACCATGTGATGACATTGACTTTATAGTTTCATTCTCATTACTATTTACTAAGTATATTTTCTTACATTGGATTAATAGAAAGATCTATAATTGATGCAAGAAGTTTTTAGTTGATCACCTAAAAAATAATCTGATCATATCTTCCTTTCAAAATTATTAAAACAAAAAGAAAGTTATTAAATTTTCTGTCATGTATTATTTGTTAAACTAACCCATATACAAATGTTTATGTGCGATAATAATGATCAATTTAGTCGAGCGAACCAAATAAGTGGTAATCTAGTATTAGTACAAGTGGGTTTGTTTTTTATGTATTGGGTTCAATTCTTTTTGATATTAAAAGTTATTGTTTAAATCGTAATATCTAAAATCTAATTTCAGATACTAGAAAAGATTGTGAGTCGAAGATCTAAAATATTTATAGTTTAACTAAAAATTTTGAGTTGAGCGAAAAACGCTACTGGTTGATTGCTCGGTTTAGATATTTATATTAAAAATTTATAAATATATTTTTGAAAAAGAAAAACAAATATTAATCGATTGGGGTTAGATGGTTATACCGTAATTTTGTGTACATTTTGTTATCAAAATTTTCCTTAAAAGAAAAATATGAACTTGCTTCAGCCTTAAAATCGATTAACCAAAAAAAGTAGTGATGATAAGTTCGTCTGCTTCCTAATTTAACTCCTTTGTTTCGGAAGCTTGAGATTTAGTACACTTGATGTTAAACGGCATACATCTCCCATGTGGTTGCTTAAGATCTCGGATTATGCCTCCTTAGATTCTTAATCATGATTATCAAGGGGACACAAGGTATTTAAGTACGTCCTTTTGTATATATAACATACAAAAGTGTCAATAAATTAGGAAAAAATTATACTAATTATAATTAGTTATTATATTTAATCCATATTATGAAATGGGTGATGCGAGAAACATGTCAATCAACATGTTGATACTAATTGATTGTTTTAATGTTTTATTTATTTCTCGTAATTTATTCATGGGGACACCAAAGTATGTGACTGTTGAAGCATTGTTTGCCTAAGCTTCACATCACATTGATTATTTTTGTACGAGCACGGTTGCTTTGTTGTTTTGTTAAAAACTTATTTATTATCACAAATTATGAGAACATTTATAATGACGATTTTACAACGGAAAATTCTACCATCTATTGACATCTACGCCAAATAGTTCTATTTTTACCACAATAAAAATTTCTTGTTAGCTTGTTTCTATTAATTTGTATAAATCATAATAAATCGTATTTTTATGGTTTGAACCTCATACCTTTCGGTGTAGATCTAGAAGTATTAGTGAACCCTTGATAACCACTATGATCAAAGGGCTTCAACAAATATGGTTGTTTTATCCTTTTTGATGAAATCCTTTAATTATTAAACACATTTTAGTTAGCTGAAGATAAACAAATACTCCAGTTATAGTGTTGTACTGTTTATCACTGAACTTTTTACAAAATATATTTATTATTGAACAAAGAAATTGATTTTCAATAACTATACATTGGTGACTAGGATATTCAGATACAAGATCTGAATGGTGATAGTAGAACAATCAGCACTGGGATAAGACCAATCTGTGTCACTAGTCTATTTGCAATGAAGGTTAAACTCATAATTCAAAAAAAACAAAAATATCTCTTTCAACCAAAAAAGCTATCTTTGTTGTATAAATGCAGTTTCTTTCAATTTTAAGGCTATAATTATTGTACATATTTTAACAAACGAAATGTATATGTATCCAAAGAAATTTAAATAGACTTACGAGCTATTTTCTCGGTCTTAAAACTTTTAAATTAATTTTGTATGGTTCTATACAAACAAAATTACATGGTACCTACCAAAAAGACATTTTATTTTGGTATATATATATATATATAATGTTGGTGTTATATAGCATGCATCTATAACGATATCGACCAAGAAAATAAAATAGTTAACTGTATAATGAAAATATGAAATACTAGTGATCGTTAGGTCTATTAGGTTTAAAAATGTTTTTTTCTCATCTTATATTAAAATAAACAATTAGTTCTTAAAAAAATGTCTAAAACCTCACCAAAACAGAGCTTAAAACAGAGGAACCCGAATAAAAAACAATGATAAAAATGTTAAGAACACTCTTTTCACTGTGGGACCAATTTTTAGACCTTTATTATTTTACTTTCCAAATCGGATTTGTTTAAACAATTTTTTGCCATTATAAATTCTGGATTTGGTTGACGCAGCTAAAACTTGTGTTATAGTTTGCAAGTGCACAGAAAAAAAAATCTAAGTATTTAACCAAAACTCTTTTGAAACAAATGCAGATAAATGTAACATTATGCATGTATATATATGGGTATATTAATATATTCTAACTAGATTACAATATATATATATATATATATATATATTCTAACTAATTAATTTTAAAGGGAGATGCAACATGTTAGTCCATGTGGGTTTCACGTACTAAATGTTAGGCCTCTTAGGCTCCACGATGTTTTATGTCCAAGTATCCCATTTGATTTTTCCTCTCAATTTTGGTCCATTCACACATAATGTAAAAATTTAAGATTATTTAATTTTAGGTTTATTAATAAAACATGAAAAAGGCAGCCTTATGCAATAATTGATTTTTTCTGATGTAATTGAATAGTTAGAATAGTTGTAGTTAGGTTTACTCCGCGGGATCAACGTCGAAGTTTAAGCTTAATTAGGATTTTACTAAAATGCGTAATAATATTAAAACAGCATGCTATAATAGTGATTTCAACGAGTCATCTATACGTCTTGTCTTTCTTTTAAGTATAGAATACTGTATATTTAATGAAATAACTAAAAAGAGTTTGTTTTTTAAAGAAATGAAATTATGCCCCGACAGAATACTTAATGATGTTTAAGCACACTTCACCTACATTGCTTTACTCACAACAAATACCGATTGGTCAATTTACCAATTTAATAATTGATATTTCTACACCGATTTCCTTTTACCAACGTTTAATGTAAAAATTTTTATGATATACTAAGTGCTAAAGCAATCGAGTTTTAACTTTTAATATTGTAGTAGTAATAAGGGTGCTGAATTAACAAATGACCATATTGTTGTTATACACTAAAAATATGATAATCAATTTACAAACAAGTAAAGAAAACAATTAGAACAAAACAAGATGCGTTTTTGGGCCATTTGGACCACAAGTAATTAGAGTCTTTTGCAAGTAATTAGTTGTCAACCAACCAGTGGACTGCACCTCCCCCATAATATCCTTGAATTATCAAAAAAAAAAAAGTAATTATTCCTCTTGTATAAAAGGCATTGACTCTCTAATAATAAAAGAGGAAAAAAAAAACTATTTACATTACAAAGTTTATTGACATGGTATAAGAGCTTTAATATAACTATACAAAGATTATTGTTTCGATCTTGAAATTCTAGTTTTCTTCTTCGATTTCTTGACCTTGTCTCGTCCATCTCTCTCTTTTTTCGATGAGATATATATATATATATATATATATATTACGATGGAACCAGCACCATGTTTTATGTTGTCTTCAGCGCGTGCTCATCTCACTCCCAACACGTCGAACAATTTCCCCCTACAATATAACCTCTGGAGAAAACCCATGAACGATGATTTCGAAACCCTTGTTGCATGGTCCAAATGATGATGAGTGGGCTGCAAATATCACACGTGCGCTCAAAGCAAGGAAGAAATCCGGGTTTGTTGATGGTTCTATTCCTCAACACGATGAAGTCTGAAGAATTTTATGATTGGACTGTAAACAATGCTCTTGTAGTCTCTTGAATTAAACTCACTAGCGACGGAAATCTCTTCTTCTCTTTGTCTCACACCAATGAATCTCATGAGTTGTGGACACATATTCAGAAGCGATTCGGTGTAGAAAACGGTCAACATGTTCAGTGCCTCAAAGCTGAACTCGCTAACTGCAGACAAAAAGGATTTGCTATTGAAGCTAACTAAGTTATGGACGTGCTTAGCTAACTACCAAAAAGCTAAGACAATGGATGAAATTCGACGAGAACGTAAGGAAGACAAACTACATTAGTGATGTACGATCAGAGAAGTTGTTCTCCTAAGTTTTCTTTCGGACATACAAACAACAAGCTGCAAGTGCACAACAATCAATTGTAGTATTTAACGTATATCGATCCCACACAGAGAGAAGTTGTTTTGCAAATCAAGAGGAACAAATAAGGTTAGAACTCAATAATAAAAAGGTTGGGTTTGTTGTGTCAGCAATAAGTATGCAAAGAAATCGGTTTTCAAACAATAAAAGAAAGGTTTGGGTGTTTAAGGGTTCGCCGGGGTTCCGTGATCATACAATTCAAGATAAATTCATGTAATGCATGTTTATTCTTAAGTCTCAGATTATGAAACACGAAAATTCGATCAACCTATTACTATAGAGAAAATTGGCTAAAATCTATATGTCCTGAGACTCAACTTTCGCAGGCAACAACACATATGTCAGAGCATTAAAATCAGGTTCAATCCTAGTCCATAAAACTCCATAACTAAGTGGTATGTGCTTGTTATGAGGCGATACTCATCCAATCTAGGTTCAAACAAACTAAACAAGAGGATAGCATAACCTAGAGGCCTAAGATCAATAGGTAGTTCATGATGCTAACTATATGCATTAAGAAAGAGATCAGACCGAAAGAACAGTATAGATGATGATGCAACTACAATAAACTTGCCACTTAAACAAACAGATCACATCCTCCCCTTTGATTAAACCCCTTAAACCCAACAAGAAAATTACTCAAGGATACTCAAACAAATCATCAAAGCAAGGTGAAAGTAATTCATAGATATAGAAAAAGGTTTAGAGATTACAAAATATTCAGAGATTGTAGAGAAAAGAGATGGTGGATCTTCAAGAGCTTCTACGACCAAGAGAAGCTTTGTGCGGCTCCTCTGGTCGTCTCTAGGGTTCCTGGTGGTAGTCTTGAGGCGTGATGTAGTTACTCTATGAAGGCACATGAAACCCTAATGCTTAGAATGAGTATATATAGGCGTTGGGGTCCAAGAAGTCAGTTTTAGGGCTTTTAGGGCAAAAATCGGCATTTTGATAAGTACAGAGGCGAGGAGCAGGACTTGGTCATGGGCCTCAGTGACCAAGATGGCCAAGAGGGCTGGCCCCGATAATGAGCCTTAGTGCCCGAGGTGGTAGAGCTTCGGCTTCACTTGACATGTCTTCACTCTTCGGGATGCATCTTCCAAACGGCTGAATGGATTGTTTTGATTCTTATCCTAGGTGAATCTTGACTCTTCTGGCTTTCAATTGATATAAAGAATTACAAATTTTGTTCACGGGAATTCTTCAAACATTTCCAAACTTCTGATGCTCTGGAACTGCCTTAAACCTCTTTGACACTAATAATACTCGATAATATCTTATTTAGCCTTGAAATTATACCAATTTCTCATGAAACAATGTGGAAAGCATAGTAAAAACAGGTCAAAATACGATGTTATCAACTCCCTCAGACTTAAACTTTCCTTGTCCTCAAGCAAAGAAGAATGGAAAAGAGGTTTTGAAAATCACGGGAACTCACTTGTCAATGGGGATATCTTTTTCGCACTCTTCCTCACTGTGGCTTTAGAAATTACTTTCCGTAGTCAACCATAAGAAGCATCAATAATTCTTAACTGCTCACAATCCAAAGGTACTTTCGGAATCCCCATTGTCATCTCTTTACATAAATTAGTGGAATGAAAAGTACGGTGGTCTTTCCAAAGGAAAATCGATTCAAGGGGCACCAACTTTTTCTTACCAAGACCTTCTCCCATATATTTTCCCTTTCCTCTTCCCTTCCGAGCCACCGAGTTTCTCTTTGATGCTCGCTCCTTAATATTCTTTTTATAGTCACCGTTTGTTTTTGTTTCTGATGCTCCGTCTTTCTTCTTCTCTCCTTTCTTTTTGTTTTCTTGGGACGAGTCTCCATGAAGTCACAAAAGATACAAGAGTTTACGTGTCATCCCTTGGTCACTTTGACTTTTAGTTTCCCTTACGACAGAGTTTCTATGAGGTCACAAAGGATACCCGAGTTTACATGTCATCCCTTGGTTCACTTCCGTCTTATCGCTTTGATTTGGTTCTCTTTCTTCTTTATTTTTATTTATTTTTCTTTATTTTTCTTTTCTTTTTCTCTGAGTACGAAGAGGAGAAGAGGTAATCGTATACTTTGTTGAAAATTGCATGGTCTTGTATGGTTCGAGTAGATCTCTGCCCAGTGAATACCAATCCCTAAGAAAGAAACTGAATGTCAGGTTAGGTTCAAATAGAATTTAGAGACAACTTTGGTTTACCTTACTCCCTGATGTAAAGAAGTTTTGGGAAATGTTGAGTCAGCTCATAGCCTTTCTGAACTTTGGCTCCACGGCAAGCATAGAATCATCAGACTGTTGTCCAATTAAGATAATCTAATAGATCAAGATCATGGTTCCCTAACAGTTTTGACTCAATAAAAAAAACATTTTTTGACTCGATTAAAACAGCATGATTATCGATGTAAAAAGTGGCAAAAGGTCTCAAGTCAACAAAGTAGAAAGTGTAGCATTAGTAAAGGATGGAACATCCTTCTCCCCAGACTTAAATCACACCGTCCTCGGTGGGAAAATAAGAAAGAGAAAAGGATGAAAATCATAAAGAAAGAGTTAGGTTTAAGAAAAATGTCATCTTGAATTGAATTGTTGGTGACTAACCGGTGTTTATTTCTTTGTTGCTTGTATCGAATGGAATCAATCTAGTCCATTGAATTCTTTGTGAAGAAATTTTTTGCTGCATCTTTCCTGAGACAAAAACCTAAAAACCATCAATAATATGCGAAAAAATTAAATAAATAGAAAAAAAGTTAAGGATGGAATGGTGGTGGTGTCGATGGTGAGATGGTGGTTGTGGTGTCTCGTTGATGTCATGATTTTCATGGTTGAGATCTTCTCAATGGTGACTCGTTGTTCCATATAAAGCTCTTGGTTCGGCTCGGTGAAGTGATCGGATTGGTACGGTGAAACATGAGATGCGGATCAGCTTGGGCAAAGGCACTAGGGAGAACCCTTGGTCACAGGGCTCGTGACCAGGGTCGGCCCTCCTACGCACCTCGATCACGGCCCCTTGTAACTGCGGTTGGCCTTCCTTGTCGGGAATGGCCGTTGTTGTCCTTGTTCATCTCTCCTTGCTTTGATTTCCAACCTGGTACACTAGTATGGTTATCCTTCTTGACTTTGGGATTTAGTTGGTTTCACGGAGTCGTTCGCTGTTTTGGTCCGAACATGGCTGGCATAACTTCCCTCCGAGAATCTCAAAATCTAGCTTAGTCATGGCCATCTTCCCTTTGATCATTGTATCCTAAATGTCCTCATATCATTAGACATTCAATCTTGGAGCACTTGGTTGAACCAGCATCTATTTCATCCACGAATTGGGTCATCGGCTGTCGCGGATCGGTTCGTGGTGTCAAGTTTTGAGAATCTCTTGACTCTAAGATCTTTTCTTCCAATTTTCTTCCATCGTCACTCTCAAAATATTTGAATTACCATAGAATATCTGATCTTAGATCATATGATCGAGAAAATTCACGAAATTCTCTAACCTTAGTGAATCACGTAGCCTTAGAACGATGTCAACTAGGTTCATGATGTTGATAGTTAGCCATCTTCGAATCTGAGCTCCTTTTTCTGAAATCTCTGAGTAAGAGGGTTGGGGAAGTGCATGTACTTTCAAGGATATGTGTATTTGACTCGTGAATGCTCCACAAGATCGAAGATGTATCAATCAACAAAAATTCTCGAAATTTCCTCAGAACCTCGGTCACAGGCCCTCATGACCAGGGTCTGGCCTTCATGGCACCTCGTCACGGTCCCTTGTGACCGAGGTTTGTCCTCATATTATCCTGCTTTGAGTTAGATATGAAGTTTGCTTGGTGGGGACTTTCAGCATTGATCTTGATGATATGATCAATCTTTTACCTTCTGCATACATTGGCCAAATGAACTTAACCTAACTTGGGATTCTGTTTGCCACCTTGATACAAGTTTTTGAATGTTACCACGCCCAGACCTCGGTCAGAAGCCCTCGTGACCAAGGCTGGCCCTCCTTGGGACCTCGGTCACAGTTCTCTGTGACCTAGGTCGTCTCTAACTCAGCTCCTTCTTCTTTTTCTTGTTATCTGTTTTCTTTTTTTTTTTGTATTTTCTTTTCTGTTTTTATGTGAAACCTGAAATAAAACATGCAAAGATCAAAAGCAAAAAGAAATCTAAACGAAAAAGGTAAAAGAAAACTTACAAGTGGGTTGCCTCCCACTAAGCGCGCTTGTTTAAAGTCTTTGCCTAGACTTTGGTTCTTCTTCTATGTGAGGTGAGAAGAGTTCTCTGTCAATAGAAAAAGTCTCTTAGTCCTTTCAAGCTCTGGTGGCATTCTCTGAGGATCAACATAGTTCTTGCTTGGGCGTTGGGATGCTGGAACAAAAGGTACGGCTTCATAGAAGACTTCTCAATCAATGTTGGCAAAGGATATCCTTCTGTACGGCCAATCGATGATAGCTCTTGTTGTAGCTAGGAAAGAGCCTCCTAAGATGAGTTGTGAAAGTCTTCCTTGTTCAACCTTGATGACTTGAAAGTCTGTTGGAACATCGCAGTTCCCAATCCTCACATTGATGTCCGAAACCATGCCTTTGGGAGTTGTAGATGAGGAGTTCGCGAGTCCTATGCGAATGTCTGAAGGTTGAAGATGCTTCAAAGCAATCCTCCCTGCAGCTCTCGATGACATAAGGTTGATGCATGAACCGGAATCACACAATGCATCATCAAACTTTACTCCCTTTATAGTACACGAGATAATGAACCTCCCGGGGATGTTGACTTTGTGTAGTCTCCTCGGGGGCATTGGGTAGTGTAAGGCTTGTTCATAAAGCTTCTTCATCTCGGCCCTTGTTTCATAACTCTCCAAGAATAATCGATCAATATGGTACATGGAACAAGCTTTCGTAAAAGATGTACCTCTTGGTATCTGTCCAACAGCTCGGTTGAAATCTCCAAGGTCTTTTAGACTTATGATATGAGGGTACTATCGGTCTTTTGGTAGGCTGAGGTGATACACAATATTTTAACCCAAATAAATCTGTAAGTGCAAAGACAATCGCAGTAGTATAAAAGGGATCGAATCCACAGAGATCAAGGTTACACTATGATTTTATGAGATTTAAATATAAAGCTAAGACAAAAGTATATAGTTGGTTTTTGTAACAGATTGCAAGTAAATAAAACGGTGTAAAATTCAATAAAGCAAAGCACTAGACTAAGGTATTTCGCCGGTGATTCAGAGATGAAAACTTTAGCAACTATTCAGGATATAATTCAGCACAGGTCTAGAACTCAAATATAAAAAAAAAAAAAAAAAACCCACCCTCGTGGTACCGACAACTTTGTCTAACAACCTAAATACATAAACTGTCGTTTGGAACTAGAGATGCAGACAAGCATTAACGAATGAGTTCAATATATTCACACTCAGTCGTAGCATCAACTGTCGTTGGCTAGAGACTGATTGCTCACCAATGTCTTTTCTAGCAACCTAGAGCACTGTCGTGAATAAGTTAACCTAAAATCATAGACTAAGTGATCAGTTTAATCTAAGCATTAAATTCAACAAGAGGCGAAGACAGTATATATTTATGTATCCTATTTGTGCTCAGTTTATTATCTCATAAATACCTTTCAAAACCCTAATCTAGTTAAAGGACTACTTAGACATGGTAGAATAAAACACAGCAATAAAATAAAAGGAATTCATGAATAATATTAAAGATAGAATAAGGTTCAAAAATCTTCTCAAACAAAGTAGTAGATGATCCTCCAGATCTCAAAAGCGAAAATAAAAGAAGATGAAGGGAGTAGCAAGGCGATGGAGAACAAAGAGCAATAGGAGAGAAAAATCAGAGAGAATCCAAAAGTGAGGGTCGAAGTCAGTGTTACATTTTTGAAAGCGGCTTGACCTATTTATTCACGCCAAAAATTAGATCAAATCGGGTTCTTTATTTTTCTCTGGCGGCGGAGCATGTGATCCCAAAACCGGAGCACGTGCTCCGTGTGAATTATGCTATTTTATTGCGAATCCACTCTTTTTTGCTCTAAAAGCTCCAGCAGCTCCAGTCCATCCAATCCATGCTCCAAGACTTCCTTCTGACCTGTTATGACTCAAAATCGACTCTAAAGACACTAAAAAGTACTAGAAAACATTAGTAAATATGGGCCAAAATCGTCATATATCATGAGGCCATAGAGGCTGTGTGTGGGTCTTTTTCTCCTAAGACCGTTATCTTCTTCCTGAAAGATTTCACCTTCTTTGAGTTCTCGCAAAGGTGTTGCCTCTTTGTGAGTGGTGACCATGTTGCAATCAATGTCAGGCAATGATTCATTGTCTTCATTATCTTCAACTTCTTCCTGTAGTCTAGAGGTGTATTCTAAGGCTAGTCTTCCATGTTCATTCTTCCATTCAACCCTAGTGATCCGGCTAGAATGTCCCTAAATTCTTCCTTCAATCATATCATTCCTTTCATTGGGTTTTCTTGAACTCAACTCTTGTTTCTCTAAACATTGCTTCAATAAGCTCTCATGTCTCTCCTCTAGACTCCTTTGTTGTGCATAGGCAGTGGCATGATCTTCGAAAGGTGGGTGTGGAAGGTGATGTGAAGAGATGTTCTGCTGAAACCAACTTTAAAATTCCTCGGGTTTCCTCATGTAAGGATATCAAAAGTGGATTAGGTGGCGACCTGGTGGTGCTCTCCAATCCCTATAATGGTGGTAAGACATTAGAGGTGGTATGCAGTTACCTCTATAGCCATATTCTTCATGACTTCAAAATTGGTGAAAATCACGGTTTTCAGGAATTTCTTCGTAGTGATTCCGAGTAGTCATGCAACAATAGACTTCTCCTAGATTTTCTACCTCACGAGTTCGAGCAGGTGAGATGGTAGTCTCTCCTTTCTGAGATTCAAGGTCTTCATGAATTAGAGTACCATTGTCAAGATCATCAAACTTTTGTTGTAAAGTTCATATTTTTCCTTCAAACTACTCCTCCGTGAGACAAATGGAGTACATCATATCAAGGATCTTTTCATCTTGATCCTGGAAGTATTCATCATGCTTCAGTAGTTCTTGGTTAATACCTTGTATCTGATCTTTAATGTGATGAACTTGATTGGTGAGGGTAGAGATTTTTGAACCAAATTCAACTTCCATCTTGGAGAACTTAGCATCAAGTTCTTCATGTTACTTCTTCGGTTTTGAGGAAAATTGCTGCATAAGATTCATCATCTTCTCACTGAAAGAATCTGAGAGTGGTGCTTCATAGTCACCATGATGTGATCCTGGGTAGGATCAAGTCCTAGGATGATCTCCAACAGGTTGCAAGGAATCAAAACTGGTAGTTTAGGTTGCGGAAATGGGGATTCGCGGGAATGCAAGGGGGGGTCTAACGCGAGATGGCTCGAGGCGGAACGTGGTCTGGCAATGAGGGTTGGCACGTAGGCCGATGATCGTTGGAATGAAGGATGGAACAATGATCAGGACGAGAAATGGGATGGTGATCGGGACGAGTATTGGCATGAGGATCATCACGAGGATCGGCACGAAGATCAGAACGAGGATCGGGACGAGGATCGTCACGAGGATCGGTATGAGGATCGGCACGAGGCGATGATAGTGGAACACGAGGATGGATCGAGGTGATACTTCCAAAGGTGATGAACGACATTTAGACTATCAAACTTGTTCTGGAGAGGGTAAAGACCCAATGCTTTGAACAAGGGGTGGAAGTGAATGATATTTCTTAAGGACTATGGAGAATCCTTAGACTATCAAGACTTGCTAGGCGTGAGGATGAAGATCCAAACACTTTAAGCAAGCAAATTTGATCAAACTAGTTATTAGAAAGATTTTTATTAATATGTTTGATAGATTGAAAGAAGAAGACCAGCGGATAGATATAGGGTTCAAGGGCCTAAAACTTAACAACAATCAACCCTTTGGAATTCTACAACATTAAATGATAATTTGAAATACTTTGACTGATCCTTTGAATGGATTCTGCGGCTTGGAGAAGGAAAAAATGAGCCTGGGTTTATCAAGAGGCTTGAGGACAAGTGATGAGGCCTTGTCTCGTTAAAAACCTAGTTTGAAAAACCTATTGGGACAAAACCAAACGAAGAAAAAAAGAGTACAAGTCTCACCACCTCTCTTGATAAACGTTTATGTAGCTTGTATCACAACCAATGTGGTTGGATTAGCATTTTTTAAACTGCCCGGTATTGTGTTAAGGAGGCATTGCAAAGTTGTCTTGAGCTTGGCTTGCTTGGACCAAAGAAAAGGTTCAAATCTTCATCTTCATGTCGTTGCTCCGGTTCATGCTGCTTTCCTTGATCCTCATTGTTCTCCTTGTCCTCTTGTGGTTCTGGTTCAAGCTCCTTGCTGCTCATGCTCTCATCATCCTACCCCACTTGAAAAGGATTTGACCTCAAATCGGTTTCATCTGCAAAATAAGGCACAAGATCAGTAATATTAAAAATTGAACTTACTTGGTACTTACCTTGGAGATCCAGTTGGTAGGCATTATTGTTGAGCTTCTTGGTGATTTTGAACGGTCCATCAATCCTAGGCATAAGCTTAGATTTTTGTTTATTAGGGAACCTTTCCTTCCTTAGATGAATCCACACCAAGTCTCCTTCTTCAAAAACCATCTCTTTGCGGCCTTTGTTTGCATTCTTGTTGTATAGCTTGGTCTTATGTTCAATATTGCTTCACGCCTTTTCATGAATCTGCTTAACAAACTCAGCCTTTTTCTTTCCGTCAAGACTTATTCTTTCATTCAAAGGTAAAGGCATTAGATCCAAAGGTGAGATGGGATTGAACCCATAAACAATTTCAAATGGAGAATACTTGGATGCGGAATGCCTAGCATGATTATAAGCAAATTCTACATGAGGCAAACAATCTTCCCAAGTCCTAAGGTTCTTTTTAATGATGGCACGCAATAATGTAGATAAATTCCTATTGACTACTTCAATTTGCCCATCATATTGCGGATATCAAGTTGTAGAGAAACAAAGCCTAGTTCCTAGTTTAGACAAAAGTGTTTTCCAAAAATGACTAAGGAAATTAGTGTCTCTATCCGAAACAATTGTCCTAGGCATGCCATGAAGCCTAACTATTTCCTTAAAGAATAAATTTTAGAAAATGAGCCATTTTAGAAATGAGCAATTTTAGAAAATCGGTCAACTACCACAAAGATTTAATCCTTACCGGTTTTTGTCTTAGGTAATCCGATTACAAAATCCATGGAAATGTCATGCCAAGGATGCAATGGAATAGGTAAGGGAATATACAAACCGTGGTTTTGGATAGTGGATTTGGCTTGTTTACAAATGACACATCGTTGACAAGCTCTCTCGACATCACTTCTCATATGCGGCCAAAAGAAATGGTCTTGTAGTATGGTTATGGTTTTTGCCAAGCCAAAGTGTCCCATGAGGCCACGTGCATGAGCTTCCTTGACAAACAAGTCTCGCAAAGAAGAGTTAGGTACGCATAATCGGTTTTCATAAAACAAGAAACCATCGGACTTGTAATATTTTGCCACACCAAATTTTTCACAAGATTCATTGATATCTTTAAAGTCAGCATCAGTAGCATATTGTTCTTTTGTTTGCTCAAACCCAAGTAGCTTAACTTCCAAAGAATTCAAGAGAACGTACCTCCGAAAAAGAGCATCGGCTACTACATTCTCTTTACCTTTTTTTGTACTTGATCACGTATGGGAAGGTTTCAATAAACTCGATCCACTTGGCATGTCTCTTGTTGAGTTTCTGTTGTCCTTTGAGGTGTTTGAGAGATTCATAATCCGTATGGATAACAAATTCCTTGGGCCATAAGTAATGCTGCCAAGTTTGTAAAGCCCTAATAAGCGCATGGATCACCTTGTCATAGGTTGGATAATTGAGTGTGGCGCCTCCAAGGTTTTCACTAAAATAGTCTATTGGCCTTTGTTCCTGCATAAGAACAGCACCAATACCAATCACTGAAGCATCACATTCAATCTCAAAGTTTTTATCAAAATTAGGAAGAGATAGAACCGGGGCGTGTGTAAGCTTGTCTTTCATGGTTTGAAACGCATCTTCTTGAGCTTGATCCCACTTGAATCCAACATTTTTTTTTATAACTTCAGTAAGTGGAGCTGCTATGGTACTGAAGTCCTTGACAAACCTCCTATAGAACCCGGCAAGGCCATGGAAGCTTCTTACTTCACTTACATTCTTTGGACTTGGCCATTCTTTAATCGCTTGAATCTTTTCCTCATCAACCTTAATGCCATCTGCACTTACCACAAAGCCTAAAAACACAAGGTTATCCGTTCCAAAAGTACATTTCTTAAGGTTGGCACAAAAAGTTTCCTTTCTAAGCACTTCCAAAAAAATTTTAAGGTGATCCACGTGGTCATCTAGGCTGCGGCTGTAAACTAAAATGTCATCGAAGTAAACAACCACAAAATGACCTATGAATGCCCTAAGAATATGATTCATTAACCTGATGAAAGTTCTAGGTGCGTTTGTTAACCCAAAAGGCATGACTAACCAGTCATACAATCCATGCTTAGTTTTAAATGCCGTTTTCCATTCATCCCCTTCTTTCATCCTAATTTGATGATATCCGCTTTTAATATCTATTTTTGAAAAGATGCTAGAACCATGCAATTCATCAAGCATATCATCTATTCTAGGTATAGGATGGCGATACTTTACAGTGATATTGTTGATGGCTCGGCAATCGACACACATCCTCCAACTTCCATCTTTCTTAGGGACAAGTAGAACGGGTATGGCGCATGGACTCATGCTCTCACGGATATGTCCTTTCTCTATTAGCTCAGTGACTTGTTGTTGAAGCTCCTTGGTTTCTATAGGGTTGGTACTATAGGCGGGTTTGTTTGGAAGAGAAGCTCCGGGCAAAAAGTTGATTTGGTGCTCTATTCCTCGGATGGGTGGTAATCCACGGGGATTCTCCTCCGGGAATACATCTCGGAATTCCTGCAAAAGAAACTGAATTTTGCTAGGTAGATCCCGCATGGTTTGATTAGTGTTAAGGCACTCTTTAAACACAAAAAGTAGGGCTGGCGAGTAACTCCCTGTTTGAGGTTTGACCATAAGATTGGTCGGCTGCTTGGGCTTGGATTCGGATGTGGTTTTGTTTTTCTTCAAGGCGATTTGATCCAAATGAACCTCTTGTGGAGTCAATGGTACTAGGATATTTTTCTTGCCCTTAAACTCAAATGAGTACCGGTTAGTGAAACCATCGTGCATTACTCTTCGGTCAGATTGCCATGGTCTTTCAAGTAATATGTGTCCAGCATCCATGGATAAGATATCATATAACACTTCATCTTCGTATTTCCCTATGGACAAAAGCACTAGAACCTGGTTCTGCACTTCCAATTCTCCTTCATCATTAAGCCATTGCAGCTTATACGGTTTAGCTCTCTTAATGACTTCTAATCCAAGTTTCTCTACCGTGGATTCACTTGCCACGTTAGTGCAACTTCCCCCATCGATCACTAGACTGCAAACCTTCTCGTTCACAAGGCAACGGGTGTGGAATAAGTTTTCCCTTTGTTCATTCTTCTCGAACTTAGAATGTAGATTCAAAGTCCGTCTTGTGACCAATAGTTGACCAACCATGGGCATCGCGACATGGCTTCCATAGATTCAGCCTCAGAAAGTTCTTCTTCCGATTCTAACTCTCCATTGGCTCGGATGACTATGGTTCGCTTGTTGGAGCAGGCGTTTGAATAGTGCCCAAAACCCTTACACTTGAAGCATTGTATTTCTCTAGTCTTGGTACTTGAACCCTTATCAATGCCCTTAAGACGTGGCTCTTCTGGTTTAGTTTTAAAAAATGGCTTGTACCTTGATCGGCTTGTCATCTCTGGTTTGGTTGAACCTGGGTGGATTATATCCGAGTCTTGGGTTCCTTCGCTTCAGTTGTTTCTCAAACATGATAGCCTTGTGGAGAAGTTCCTCCATTTCCACATAATGATGAACCTCAAGCCGTTCTATAATCTCCCGGTTAAGGCCGCCCATAAATCTGGCCATAGTGGCTTCGCTATCCTCTTGAACATCGGCCCTAGTCAGCAAGGTTTCCATCTCCTTATAATATTCTTCCACGGATTTACTTCCTTGAGATAGATTCCTCAGCTTTAGGTGTAGTTCTCTATGGTAATGGCTAGGTACGAACCTCTTCCTCATAATAATCTTCATTTGGTTCCATGTCTCTATAGGAAGATCCCCAGCCCTTCTCCTAGAAGTTACCAACTGATCCCACCAACTTAGAGCATAATCCTTGAATGCGGTTGGAGCTATACGAACCTTATGGTCTTGTGTGAACTCTCTACAGTCAAAGACTATCTCAACTTTCTTCTCCCATTTTAGGTATTCTTCTGGATCATTGGTTTCATGGAAAGATGGAATCTCGAGCTTAAGACCGGCTAAGGGGTCTCGAGGATTGGCTTGGTTATTTCTAAGGGGTTAATCCTCTCTTGGTCGTCTTCTCCTTGAATGATGTGATCTAGAGGATTGGCTGTAGTATTTCTCAGCATCAGAAGGCGGTGGTTGCCTCCTAAGTCGGTCATTGATGGATCTTTCTAATTCTGCTCTCATAGTCACCATGCTTTCATCCATCATGCTCTAAAAGAATCAAGAAGTTGTTTGTTGGAGTTTGCGGATTCTTCCTCATCATGGCTGTTTCCACCATGGTACCTGTCCAAATTCAAACAAGTAACAAGTAAAACTGTCCAAGATATCACAACCACAAACACTCAGCAAGCTTGCTTGAATCCCAAGCGACAGTTTGGTTTGTTCGAACTGAGAAAATTACCAAAATACATTTAAAAATTTTAAAAATAATTTTCTCAAATACTAGACCCTTTTTCAAAACAGACCCAACGATCTTTCGATTTTATCAATTAAAACGAATTAATGAAAATTGAAACACGAAAAATCGCAGAAAACCTTTTCGTGCAAAAATGCTTGAAAGTTGATCGGTCAGATTAAAATATCAAATCGTGTTCAAAAATTCCGAAATCAATTTTAACTGAAACTAGACTCGAAAAGATCCTTTAGAAACTGAATTCACGATTTTATCAATCACCAAATAATTATGAACATTCTGACAGTCACAGATAAAATCTATCGGAATGTAAAGAGGTGAAATGGATTGGTTTAGACACAACCTGAGGTGGAGTCTGCTCTGATACCACTTGATGTGATCCTGGGTAGGATCAAGTCCTAGGATGATCTCCAACAGGGTGCAAGGAATCGAAAATGGTAGTTTAGGTTGCGGAAATGGGAATTCGCGGGAATGCGAGGGGGGTCTAACGCGAGATGGCTCGAGGCGGGACGTGGTCTGGCAGCAAGGATTGGCACGTAGGGCAATGATGGTTGGAACGAAGGATATAACAATGATTGGGATGAGAAATGGGATGTGATAGGGACAAGGATTGGCACGAGGATCGGCACGAGGATCGGCACGAGGATTGACACGAGGCGATGATGGTGGAACACGAGGATGGATCGAAGCGATACTTCCAAAGGTGATGAATGGCCATTAGACTATCAAACTTGTTCTGGAGAGGGTAAAGACCCAATGTTTCGAACAAGGGGTGGAAGTGAATGATACTTCTTAAGGACTATGGAGAATTCTTAGACTATCAAGACTTGCTAGGCGTGAGGATGAAGATCCAAACACTTTAAGCAAGCGAATTTGATCAAACAAGTTATTAGAAAGATTTTTATTAAGATGTTTGATAGATTGAAAGAAAAAGACCAGCGGATACTTATAGGGTTCAAGGGCATAAAACTTAACAACAATCAACCCTTGGAATTCTACATTATTAAACGATAATTTGAAATACTTTGACTGATCCTTTGAATGAGATTCCTCGGCTTGGAGAAGGAAGAAATGGGCCTGGGTTTATCAAGAGGCTTGTGGACAAGTGATGAAGCCTTGTCTCGTTACAAAACTTATTTGGAAAACTCATTGGGACAAAACCAAACGAAGGAAAAAAGAGTACAAGTCTCACCACCTTTTTTGATAAACATTTAGGTAGCTTGTATCATAACCAATGTGGTTGGATTAGCATTTCCTAAACTGCCCGGTATTGTGTTAAGGAGGCGTTGCAAAGTTGTCTTGAGCTTGGCTTGCTTGGACCGAGTAATGGGGCCAAAGGAAAGGTTCAAATCTTCATCTTCATGTCCTTGCTCCAGTTCATGCTGCATTCCTTGATCCTCATTGTTCTCCTTGTCCTCTTGTGGTTCCGGTTCAAGCTCCTTGTTGCTCATGCTCTCATCAGACCATATGCATCATCAATCCTATAACTTCTCTTGAATCAAAGATCTGAGCCATAGAGTGATAGAGTTTGTATGAGTGGTACGGACTAAATGAATGAGCTGCTCCATTGCGATGTGAATGAGCTGTCTCATTGGCGATCTCCAGAGGCTCGAGAGTGTGATGGACATCCAGAATGCCTCATCAAAGGTAACCACGAGATGGCTGAGAGTACCGTAGTGAGCTCTAGAAGGTGAGCAAGAGAATGATCCGGAGGTATCTTCGTCCATGGTGTTGTGGTGCGCCAACAGCTGCGCAAGAGTAAAGTTGTGAAACTCCTCCGGAAAAGTGTCAAGCTCCATCCTCAAGGTTTCAAAAAAAATGAAAATCACAAAGAAAAATCAAAAGCACAATGTTTTAGACGTTACTCTAGTTCGTAAACTTGCAAAACGCAATCTCTCCCTGGCAATGGCTCCAAAACGTTGATGTACGGTCGGAGAAGTTGTTCTCCTAAGTTTTACTTCGGACACACAATCTACAAGCTACAAGTGCACATCAATCAATTGTAGTACTTAAGGTATCAATCCCACAAAGAGAGAAGTTGTTTTGCAAATTAAGAGGAGCAAGTAAGGCTATAACTCCATAATAAAAAGGTTGGGTTTGTTGTGTCATGTAACAAGTATGCAAAGAAATCGGTTATCAAAAGAAAAAAAAGTGTTGGGTGTTCAAGGGTTCGCTGGGGTTCTGTGATCAAACAATTCAAGATAAATTTATGTAATGCATGTCTATTACTAAGTCTCGGACTATGAACACGAAAGTTTGATCAACCTATTACCATAGAGATAATCGGCTAAAATCTATATGTTCTGAGACTCAACTTTCGCAGGGAACAACACATATGTCAAAGCATTAAAATCAAGTTCAATCCTAGTCCATAAAACTCCATAACTAAGTGGTATGTGCTTGTTATGACGCGATATTCATCCAATCTAGGTTCAAACAAGCTACGCAAGTGGATACCATAACCTAGATGCCTAAGAACAATAGCTAGTTCATGATGCTAACTATATGCATTAAGAAAGATATTAAACCAAAAGAACAGTATAGACGATGATGAACCTACAATATACTCACCACTTAAGAAAATAGATCACATCCCCCCCCCCCCTTGATTAAACCCCATAAAACCAACAAGCAAATTACTCAAGCATGCTCAAACTAATCATCAAAGTAGGGTGAAAGTAATTCATAGATATAGAAAAAGGTTTAGAGATTACAAAGTATTCAGAGATTGTAGAGAAAAGAGATGGTGGATCTTCAAGAGCTTCTACGAGCAAGAGAATCTTGGTGCGGCTACTCTGGTCATTTTCTAGGGTTCCTGGTGGTAGTCTTGAGGCGTGATGTAGTTACTCTATGAAGGCACATGAAACCCTAATGCTTAGAATGAGTATATATAGGCCTTGGAGTCCAAGAAGTCAGTTTTAGGGCTTTTAGGACAAAACTCGGCATTTTGATAAGTACGGAGGCGAGGACCAGGACCTCGGTCATGGGTCTCAGTGACCGAGTGGACAAGAGGGCTGGCCGGTCACAAGCCTTAGTGTCCAAGGTTGTGGAGCTTCGGTTTCACTTGATATATCTTCACTCTTCGGGATGCATCTTCCAAACGGCTAAATTGATTGCTTTGATTCTTATCCCAGTGAATCATGACTCTTCCAGCTTTATATTGATATAAAGAACTCCAAATGTGGTTCATGGAAAGGTCTTCAAACATTGCCAAACTTCTGATGCTCTAGAACTTCTTTAAAATGGGTTTTGCTCCTTTTTGGTCCATTTTCCCATAAAACCTGTAAAACCTCTTTGACAATATCAATACTCAATAATAGCTTATTTAGCCTTGAAATCATACCAATCTCTCATGAAACAATGTGAAAACCATAGTAAAAACAGATCAAAATACGATGTTATCAATTAATTCCTCATGGGCTTAGAGAAAGCTTTGTATGGCTTTGTTAAGTCATCGCTTCTTTCTCGTATTTTGTTGCCAACTCTTAATGAAGCTTATAACACCTTGACTCAAGATGAAGAATCGAAGTGTGCTGGTCGTTTTCATTAAGAACTCGCAAATGGGGTAAGTTTTGCAGTTCAAAACAATACTCTTTTTCAAAAAAAATCAAAAAGCAGAGCTGGTGTGAATGTGTGTAGCAGTTGTGGATGCACATGACATCTAACAGAAGCCTGTTATCGATCAACATGTGTAGCAGTTTTGGTCGCACCCATCGTATTGCTGAAAACGGCTTCCATCAAATTGGTTATCTACCATGGTGGGAAGATGTTGGTATCGGGTTTAGCACCATACATTAGACCTAAACCAAATTGACTCCGACTCATTTAAATAAACCCAAATCACCTTAGCCAATGAAGTAACTGACCACCAAACCGGTCCCAAAGAGCCTAACCAAATTGAACCGGTCTCAAAGAGCTGAAACCGACAATGTGGATTCCTATTCGGAAAAGGAAAGCTCATAAAAGGCCCAAACAACCCAATGCAACGACACACGAGTCATTATAAATTCAATGTTCCTTGAATCAAAGGAGGCATCCAAAATTATCTAGAAAGAAGACTATTCAAGAGCCGCTCTACTATTTTTAGACTTATTTCCTCTTTTACCCTTAAGATCCTAATTCTTTTTGTACTCATTCCGATCTTGGAATCTTTTCAATAAAGAAATCATTCAAAAGTCTGATTAAATTCTTAGATTGAATAGTTGGCGCCACCTGTGGGGATTTCTTTGAAAATATCTTATGAATCGATGACGACACCTCTGGGGATTGAACAGTTGGTACCACCTGTGGGGATACCAACTTCGATGTAAAAGGGATCAGAAATCAATAAACATAAACGACGTAAATCACCAGACTGCCTAATGTTCCGATACATAACGCCGCAATCCAACCAGCACCGATAAAACAGATCGTGAACCAACCAGATTTTGCACTCCTCATACGATACCTAACGGAGAAATATGCCTAAGAAAGCACACTACCAACAGTAACTACTGGGCTCACCACAACAAACATCGACAAAACCTCACAGTATCGTCGCCTTCCTCTATTTCAGATTGATACACCAACACAAGAAACTCCACATCATATCATGGACAAACTCACCACAAGTTGCCATAAAGAAATTGATCATGCGAAAACAATAAAGAAATTCAGGGCAAAGATGCATCGTACCACTAATTCGGCTCTAGACATCAACAAAGTCCTTTAGGAAACCCAACAAACTCCATTCACAAAATGCACATCCAGAGCGGATATGAGGCAAGTCGGCAAACTTAAGATGCCAAACTACGATAGAACGACCCATGGGACAACTGATCATATAAGTTATCTGACCGTCTTTACAATTGTGTTAGGCAGGGCCCGTCTATCAGCTTAAGAAAAAGATACCATCATTTCCTAGCTTTTCTTTGAAAATCTAAGTGGCACAACACTTCAGTGTTTATTTAAATTGAAGCCCAGAGAAATCGATTCATTTAACAACCTGACTCAGGCAAGCATGAAACAATATTCGATCCTCGTGAAACCTGAGGAATCTACAGCCGACATGTACAGTCTGTTTCAAAAGACAGGCGAAAGCTTACGAGACTTCATTGAACATTTCAAAGAAGTAGCATCTCGATTTACCATGGACGACATTACACCGATTAAGGATTTACGTAGAGGATTGTGGTATGAATGCTAATTTAAGGAAACTCGATCTTCATCAAAGCCGATAACACGGGAGGACGCCTTATGACTGTCAACGGTCTACATCGCAAACAGCACGCCCCTAAAGATTTGACAATAACTAAAGAAATATTGAAAAAAGCATACCACGAACCTCGGCAACATTCCGACAATCACCGCGATGACAAAGGACAAATAACCGATGCCAGCTATCACATCGACGAGCAGAAGCTCTATCTTACTTGGAATATTTACGTTCGACCAGAAGAACAAAGTCGGTCTGACAATACAGACCGACCAAGAGCAGGTAACTACAGTAGACCTACCGAGCAAAATCATAGATCCAACAATTATTCGCAAAACAAATCGTCGAACTCTTACAGCGATTTAGACAATGTATCGGGCCACTCTATGGCGAACTACCACTATCTTCAGGAAGAATTGCTCGCCAAATATAGACAATAGGAAATTCCGGATGTGGTTAATAAGCCATGGCGATCTAACAACATGGGAACACCATGGATTCACGTTATGAAGGCAGTAGCATCGATGTATCAGCAATGCATTTGTTTTCTTTTAGGTGAGGCTATATTCACATTTCAGGGAAACCAAATCGTAGCAAGGATGTGTTTCATCAATGAAAGGAAACTTTATATGCGGCCTGTAATGCCCCCAAATGGTACTATAACTAAGAAGGAACCAGAACGCTACGGTGATGTCACTCACACTCGAACGACCAAGGATTCCAGAACACATCCGTTCACCCGAGTCATTCAATTGCAAGAACATCCCTCTTGGCCAAGGCCTAAGGCTTGCCAACCCATGGGACCGTGAGTTGGGTCGATCCGGACAAGATCATATCAGGTAGTTCTCCAACATTTGATAAAAATCCAGATCTTTAATTACTATTTTTATAATCAAAACCCCATTATTCAAAAAATATAGCTTTTTGGGATCCCCGATGAAAACTTATACGTAAAATCTATGGGTTTTGCAATAGCCGTAAAAATCTAATCTGGCTGGTCCTAAGAATCATGATACCCACTAATCCCCACTGAGGTTCTTGCACACAAAAGTAGCATCATGAGCAATCTAAGATTACTCAGTGAGACTGGTTCTATCAATATGAAAATCTAGCTTAAGCACTCAATCAAACAATGCAATCATCAAATGATCATAGAACATAATGCCGGTCAGATTACTACTTAAAGCGGACACCGTAATTTACCATTTTACAAATAACTCGCTATCCAATCTATATACAAGGCCTTTGATGAATCATATTTCCCATAAAGAATGCCTAACACTCTTAGCCACGAAGGCTAGAAGAGATCCACATCCTTCCGACCCGTTTCCTACGGTGTCAAACTACATCGTCATGTAGGGCTTGACGGTAGCGAGCCGTCCAAGCCATTGGGAAACAACATCATCATTCTAAGCTAGATAATCAACACATAACCACATCTAACGTTAGTTTAAATGCCAAAATATGAACTGAACATGCATAATATAACTAACGTTTATGTAATATTTCACGTGCTTACCTATCGTGGCTACAAAATCTAATTCAAGTAGACTTAAGCAAACAACATATCAATCAATTCATTAGTATAACTTCATATTCAACTACTTAGTGATCAACTAACCATTCGATAACTTAGCATATAACACTAGTAAATCTAAGATACACTAACAGATAACCTCAATAATAAATCACACTAGTAAAATTATACCTTAAATGATACAAGTCAACGAACTCAAGAGTTAAAATTTTATTTTTAATTTATTCTATTAATTTATTATTTTTATTTAAATATAATATAATATGACATAATTTTATTGGATTGATTTAGAGGAGGTGGATTACTGAGTTCACCCCCGGAAGTGAAACAAGTATTTTCCTATTATTATTCTCCGGAATATTTGATTTTCTTTTGAGTTTGGCTGCATCATTAGCATCCACATTGCATAAACTTTTGTGGGTGTCTTACTATAAATTTAATTATAAAATACTAATATTATATTATAGGTATTTTCAAGACAATAACAAACTCAATAAATGTGTCTTCATGAAGAAACTTTAGACATAGTGTCTCACATTCTTCTAGAAAATCATCTTACAATATTAATATTTTATTTTTTAATTATATGTTAAGATACCCTCCTCAATATGTCTAATGTAGATGGTCCTAGATTTTCCAAAAAGCAAAAGCCCAAATAAAGCTCACTATAAAATCCTTATTCAAATAAAATTGGGCTCATAAATGTCGGTCTCTTTTAGTTTCTTTGACAATATGTAGGAAGTCGGCTTTTACATATCCACAAAACATAACTATGTTCAATTCATACACTCACTAAAAAATAGGCTAAAACATATCCTCATTAATTAATAATTTGAGTATCGACCCTTTAATTATAGTTTTGTGCAAAATTATGTCCCACCGTTACTGTACCGTTAAATGTTACTGACATGGATGTCACATGTGACACAACGTGGATGACATGTCAGATTTCTGCTGACGTGGATGGTGTACAATTGTTTTTATTATAAATGAATCTTCTATAATTTTCTTAGTTTTAAAAATTTATCAACTTTTGTAGATTTACATATATATATATATATATAATATAAATCTTCAATAAATTCTCTGAAACTCTCATACTCTCTCTATCAAATTTCATCAGAAAAAACGTTCTCGTAATTGTATCCTCATAAAAAATTCACCACCTCCAAAACATCTGCTAAATCATATATTTCTCATAACAGTTTTAAATTCGTAAAACCATGACGATATGGATACAACGTATAAAATTACGCCATTTTGTTTGATGTATGGTCCTATTTTTTAATTATGATGTATCCTCTTATCTACAAATATATGATATATTTTTTGTTTTTAATAGCTATCAAGATATACACATTTCTATAGCCTCTTGATGTGAGTACCCACAAAAAAAATACAAGTAGACTAGTGCCACCGAATCCAGAACGAGTAAAATTGAAGAGAGTAAAATTGAACGATTAAAAATAAAATAAAATGGTAGTTTTGTTAGTTTACTTGTATTTAATTATATTTTAACAAAAATAAAATTAAAGAGAGTAGAATTTAAGAGAGTAAAATTCAGAACGAGTACAAATAAAATAAAATGGTTGTTTTTATTAGGATACAATTACGAAAAAAAATTTCAAGATGAAATTTGATAGAAAGAGTATAAAAGTTTCAGATAATTTATTAAAGATTTATATTATTTATATATATATATAAATGTACAAAATTTGATAAATTTTCATAACTATGAAAAATGTAGAAGATTCATTTAAAAAACAATGTACATGTGGCATCTATGTGTACAAAAATATGACATGTCATCTACGTTTTATCACATATGACATCCCTGTCAATAATAACGTTATGCATGATTTTACACAAAATGATAATTAAAATCGATATCCAAATTATTAATTAATAAAAGTATGGTTTAGTTTATTTTTAATGAAAATATAAATTTAATATAATTATGTTTTGTGATTACGCAAAAGCCGACTTCCCAAAATATGAAGTAACGTAAGCCCATATGGGATTTCTATTTTTCTTTTTGTCGTAGGCCAACATCGGTTTATGTCTACAAACCTAATTGACATGTGTTCGTAAATTATACGTCTACTCCGCGATGGTGTATATTAGACTATTTTGTTTTTTTTTTTTGAAAATTTTCATTGCATAAATTTTAAAGAAGCATTAGTGCCCATAATACATAGTATATATAAACCAAGTAAAGAAGACTCACCCAATAGCTAATAAAAAAGAAACGAACCCAATTGAAACCAATATAACCGAAGCCCAAAATATCCCTGCGGCCCAAGAAGCATTCTTAGCTGTAATCAGATTATGAGTAACGAGAGGAAGACGAACCAGTTAGGGTAACGATAAGAAAAGTGCATGTAATTGTTATAAAATATTGTAATCTTGTGCATTGTCTTTTTATTCAAGGAAAGTCTTTAAACTTTTTTGTAATCTTGTGCATTGTCTTTATTTCTCTACTTAAGACCGACAATATCGTTTTCTTTACATATTTGACGTATGATATTTGGTTATTTTGTATACGCACTACACCAGAACAAGGTTTTTGCTACTGATTGTTGCTACTGATTCTGTAGTCGCAAAATATCCTGATTATTTTGCTACTGATTATCGACTGTTTTACGAGCATTTCTAAACAGCCGCAAAACAGTCGGTATTTCGCAACCAAATTAAGCAGTCGTTAGATAGTAGGATGTTTACGACTGTATAGTGACTATGTTATGTTTTGGACGCGGATTAAAACTCTTATTCCTTTTTTCATTCGTCATTTAGAGAAATTTCATTTATGAAACCCTAATCGATCTTTCTCTCCTCTTTCTCTCTTCATCGATCTTTCTCTCCTCTTCCTCTCTTCATCTCTTCATCGATCTTTCTCTCCTCTTCCTCTCTTCATCAATCGGCGGTTTCTCTCCTTATTCCTCTTTCTCTGTCCAATTTGGAACCCAATTGATTCTCTCCTCTTCCTCTCTTCATCGATCTGCGCTTTCTCTCCTTTTCCTCTTTCTCTCCTCTATCGAATCTGTTACAATGGGTGGAAAGAGGAAGCGAAAACTTGTCCATCCAACTAACTCCTTAGTGAGAACGCCGGCTTCTCTACCAAAAACTCGGTATGATTTTGTACCGAGAACGGCGACTGACCCACCGGTTCTCTCCAACAACCAACGTCAGCCGTCGGTGAGAGACTACCCTCCTCCGAAGCAGCTTTTCCTGGCCTCAGCGGCTCCACCATCTGGTGCATCTCCTTCGGCCTCAACGACTCCGCCATCTGCAGCATCTGCAAATCGAGCTGCACCAACGCCTCCACCTTCCAGACCATCTCTGGCGGCTCAAATCGGAGGAGCTCTATCTTCTGCAAGTCAACCCACTCCAACGCGTGAAGGACTTCAATCTCAACCGCCTCCAGATCGAGCAGCTCAATCTCCTCACAGTTCTCAGGCACAAAATTCACACAACACAGAATAAGAAAAAAATTTATCTGATCTCGGAGCTCTGCCTGTACCCACTCTCTCTGAAGACCAGATGGAGGCTCTTAACTCGCTGCTTCTTGCACCACGGCCGAAGAAAATCACTGTCCTTGATTCCGACCTCCTCGAGCCTGATTCAACTTGGTAAACTTGCTTTCTCTCTGTTACAAACATATTAGGAATTCTAGAGATATTGATGATGATGTTTCGTTCATATGAGTGATTCTGTAATCTCTAGCTAGATTTGGTTTGGCTGATTGTAATTTACCTCAAGGTTGCTCAATAACAATGATTTATATATGTGTCTTTGTAGGTTTGGTTATGACAAATCATCTCTAACCCAGAAGATTACAAAGTGTTTCACCAACAAGTTTGATGGCCCCTACTACAATTGGTCGAGTGTGCCTAGAGAAAGACAAGAACGGTACTTCGTTGAATTCGCGGTAAGAATCTCTTTGCTGTAACACCAAACTTCTCTGTTTTTCTTGTATTTGCTTTTACACTGATCGTTCTCTGTTGTTTTGCAGAAAAAACACAGATGGGATCCATCTTTAACAGGTTTGGTTCAAGAGCATTTCGAGTCTATAATTCAACTTCTCTTGAAAGACATGGTGAGCACTGCGAGATGTAGTGACGAGCAACCGAAATGGATCAATGATAAGATCTGGGCAGACATGAAAAAACATTGGAGCACTGAAGAACAAAAAGCAAAGAGTACAACAACCTCAGCAGCTCGGATGTCTGATCGTAAAGGTCTCGGTGCTCACAAACACACCTCTGGACAGAAGTCTTACCGACAAATTGAACAAGAAATGGTAAGTCAGTTTTAACTTTACATTTACTTGGTGCTTGAATCTGTGATATATGGGGTTTTATGTTGTTAATGCTTAACATTAACTCTAACTAAGTTTGCTGATTTACTGATTCACCTTATCCTTTTTCCATTCCAGATTGTTGAATTGGGGAGACCTGTGAGCTTTGGTGAGGTGTTCATCAGGGCTCATACCAAGAAAGATGGGACCTTTGTTGATCTGAAAGCGAAGCAAGTTGCTGAGGCCTATACGAAGAAAAAGCAAGAAAAGTTGTCTAAATGTGACTCGGAAACCACAGAGCTTTCGGATGGTTGTCATCCAAAGCTATCCATAGAAGAGGATAATGAGCTCTTTATTCAGGTGAAGTGCTTCGTTTATGTTGTTATGTTTTGGAAATTGATTGATGATAGTGTCTGAGATTAATAGTCTTTCTTTTCTTTTTGTAGTCTACATTCACAAATGCTAGAGGAGAAATTTTTGGTTTTGGAAGCCTCAAGAATCTGCTCAAGGGAAAGGTACAAAACCCGGAAACCTCAGCTTCTTTCCGGCAGATGCAACAACAGCTTCAAATGGCTGAAGAGAAGCTGAAGGACCAAGCTGCTCTTATCGCACAGCAAGAAGCAGAGAATGCTCGAGTTGCAACTGCTCAAAACTCCCAAAGTGCCGAGCTTGCGATTGTCCACAAGTTCTTACAAACTGATGAGCGATTCCTAGCATTCCTCGCCAAAGAAACTGTTTCTGCTTCTGCTTCTGCTTCTGATAATCCATAAGACACTTGTTTCTCACTTCTTTTGCTAAGTTCAAATTATGTTGTCTTTTGACAACATGAAACTTGTTCCTTTTGATTAAAAACATGAATATGTATGTTGGTGTGTGTTAATCCTAAGCTTTTTGTTTACTTTACATTCGTTTTTACTTTTTTTTTAAAGCTTCAAAATTAAATTAAAATCAAAAACTACTAAATGGACAATCAGTTTAGTCGTAAATTAGTAGCCCAGGTCGTAAGTAATCAGTCGCAATTCAGTAGCTATATTTTACGACTTCCTACCGACTGAACTTTTAGTAGCAAATTTTAGTCACTTTTCGGTCGCTAATAAGTCGTAATAAGTTACGACTTTTTAGCGACTGATTGTATCGGTCGTGAATCGGTCGTAAATAAGTAGCAAAATTGCTACTGATATATTTAGCGACGAGACCTTTAACTACGACACATATAAGTCACTAATCAGTCGTAAAACTCTGTTTTGCTACTGATTTTCTACTGTTTTTGCAGTAGTTAAAAGACTGTTTTCTTGTAGTGACGGTGATATGATAATATGAAATAGTAATACAGTTTGGCCTCTGTCGAGTATTAATTGTAATACCAAATGTGAACAGGACGTAACTTGACTATTTTTCTACCTCAAGACTCAAGAGGACCCATTTCAAAGTGGAAAAACTACAGAAGAAGACAAGTTGTGATGGTCGATTTCAGTTTGCAAATTAAATCATTTACAAGTTCTGAAGGATACAAGGCTGGAAGAGTTAAGGTGCAATGTCAGATAATAATGGACCCTCTGTGTGGAAAAGAGGCAATACAATAGTCAACATCTTATCATTATCAAACCACGTATCATGTATACCTCGGTACACAGTACAAATTTTTCAAAATCTTCAACATATCATATAAAAATGTATACCTGTGTGTGTATTAATTAATCTACTGTGTATCCATGTGTTTATGTCTCTTAATTATATGTAATTTTTTTTCTTGAGTTGAAGATGAGATTGATTTCAAGACTTTGAACTGCCAGATGATCACTATCAAAATATCACCCTAAAAAGTCATACAAAAAACAGTGAATTCGCGGCATGTCAAGTTCATGTAACGTTCTTTGAGACTGAAGTTTTTGGATCTAGATAATGTGAAGCAATGAGTTGTTTAGGTAATTTATTATTTTTATAGACTTATTAGTTGTTGTTATAAGTAATTTCAAGAAAAATAATCTCTTATTTTTCATTCTCACGTGAGATTGTAAAATCTTAGGGTATTAAGGAAAGAGAAAAGATAATGAACATATATATATATATATATATATATAACTAACATAAATTTTACTCCACTAAAAACTAGCGAAATATGTTTCATTCATTTTATATCAAAGTACCTGAATAATTTTTCATTTTGATTACTCTAATTGGTAAACTTTTAGCTAACAAGAGAATAATTTGAATTATCTTAGTATAATATTTGAACACCAAGTTTAATTGCCATTTCAGTCACTTCTTTGGTTCTTTTTATTTGTTGTTGATATATTAGATCAATCATATGTCTCTTTCTGTTAATTGGTTTTTAGCGTACTGTCATGGAGTTGATGACTTGAGATAATAATAGTAACTCGAATTGTGTAAAATTATGCAATAAAATATTAACATTATGAAACTATATATATATATATATATATATAAGTACTGGAAAGATCTTGTGTCCAAATCGAATCCTACTAATCTGACTGAAATCATACTGAAAGTTTTTTTTACCTCTAATCCCTACGTTTACATTAGAATATTTCAATCACTGTGACAACCAAAAGTTTTGTTTTATAAGATTATTTTTTCCTATGAAATCAAGATTTTTGATCATATATATTTTCAATTGCTTTTGTTGCAATTGAGTCTTTTTAATTTTGGAATCAATTGAAACTATGGAAATTTTACGTGTACAACTTAGTTTTAAACCACACAAATGAAAAACAAAAATCCAATATATATATATATATATATATATTAATCCTAAGAACATGTACTCCTCATTCAATTTTTATTTATAAATGAAGACTAATAAATTAGCTTTTAAGTCAAAAAAAAAAAAGAATTATCATCTATATCTTTTGACATCAAAGAATTATTTATTACTTTTTCCCTTCTTATAAGAGAACTTTTTTCCTAAAGTTTGTTAGCAAATTGATTTGTAACGGAAGTTTCACCAATAAGAAAAGAAACAACCATATTTATCTCATTATGTGGATATAAAATCTTCAAATGGTGTGATTCCCACAAGAATTACAAATACCTGAAAATAACATGTCCAACCTAATAGGATATACTTTTCAATGGAAAGAAGTGTACATAATCCAATCCATTACAAAATATGATAGTCTATAATATGCATAGATCAAACTAACACTAGAGTAGTGGAACTAGCAAGACGAACAATGCTCGGCACTACAGTCAAATAGTGAGCCCTCTCATTTTCTGTAATTTCTATAGTTGATTTTTTTGTATGTACAACTTGATTCTCTTAAGAAGAAAGAAATCCTACCTCAATATGATTTATTGACTCTTGCATTGAAGTCCTTTTAGCAATTCAAAGATGAGAGTAACTGATTTCTATTAAGTAATTGGACAAGATTGATACACTCACTTCGATCATTTTTAGGTTAAAACCCTAGAAATCATCATTATGTTCTAATCTTCGGCTTTCGTACCATACCACATAGACTAATATCTCTAAAAAAAATGTGATCATTTTTCATTCCTTATTTTCTATATTTGTATTATTTATAAGTGATACAAAAACATTTTACTTCACTTAATTAAATGATTATAGTGATGCAAATAATTTACATCGTTTGTTAACAATTGATGCAATTTTACATAATATGTGTGTCGATTGTTGTAACTGATGTTAATTTGTGTCAATTGAAAAAATAATATTATATTTTACATCATTTTATATAAGTGATTTTAATACTTGTATCATTTATAATTGTATCATTTACGGTAACTGACTTAAAATATTATAATCACTTTTACATAATTAATGTTATATTTATGTCGTTTTTATAAATGATTCTAAAATATTAACCTTATTTTTAGTATATTTTATTTAATTTTAAATACTTATGTCGGTTTCTATACCAATTTATTATAAAATTTGCACCCAATAAATCAAATGGACATTAGCAGTTTTAAGTTTTTAATGAATAATTTGTATTAAAAAAAATCAAATCAAATATGTTCTGAGGTGTTTTGATATTAGTGGATATGAAGGGTACTTATAGAAGGATATGCAGTAATTATAACTGTATGTGTCAAAAGCCTCTACCCTCATCCTTCGATATGAGATATTTAAAATTTTGTTATCTTTTTAGTGTTGTAAAATTTTTAAAATGATGCTACCAAAAATTAATAGATATATCAATTATCTAATTGATGTAAATTTATATTTTATATTAGTTTTGTTAAAGTGATACAAACTAATAAAAATTGAATCATTTTTATTGAACGGATGTTTGTGTCATTAATAAATAAGTAATTTAAAAATACA